>OX122899.1:9699603-9719603 GCA_944738965.1 Nebria brevicollis
CAAATTTTTTTTTTTTTTTTTTTTCTCTTCCTTGAATCTTATCTGCAATCAGACGTGAACGTCTATAATCAGATGTGGTAATACTGCTTGGCTTGTAGAAGTCACTACCCAGTGGTGATGCTTCTGTTATTTTCACTTTCATAAGTTTTGACTTTTTCTGCGCTTTCTTTTTTATATTTCTGTTGCTATTTAATCACTGTTTGTCAGATCTAAGACGTGGCGCCTCTTTAATCTATATATTGTGTGACTATTGTCTAGTAGGTTGATTGCTAAGGGGTTGGGATGCTGACATAGCCTTGATTGGTAGTTGCTACTGTGTTTTTGAATTTCTTCTTTCACTGTTGGTATTTGTAAATCATGGTGTAATGTAGTGTTAGTAACGTACCATGGAGCATCGGTGATCATGCGGAGAGTGGTCGACTGGAATCTTTGCAGAATTTCAATGTTTGAATTGCTTGCGGATCCCCATAGTTGTATCCCGTATGTCCATATTGGTTTTAGAATAGCTTTGTAAAGCAATATTTTATTATTGCGTGACAGTTGAGATCTCCTCCCAATAAGCCAGTATAGTTTTTGTCTTTTAATGTTTAGTTGTTTGCGTTTGGTCCAAATATGTTTTCTCCAAGTTAGTCTGCTATCTAGGTGAATACCAAGGTATTTAACTTCTTGAGCCTGCGTTAGTTCTGTGTTATTAAGGGTAACGGCTGGACAGGTGTTTTTATTTAATGAAAATGTAACTTGCACACATTTACTTTCATTTGTTTTGATGCGCCATTTTTGACACCATTCCTCGATATTGTTGAGGCTTTCTTGCAGTAGTTCAGTAGCTAAGACTGGATCTTTACTAGTGGCAAGTATTGCAGTGTCGTCGGCGAAGGTTGCAGTTGTAGTTGAGTCATGTGTCGGCAGATCGGCTGTGTAAATTGTGTACAGGGTTGGCCCCAAGACGCTTCCTTGTGGTACTCCAGATTTTATTGGGTGAAGAGTCGTCTGTTCATCTTGAAACGTAACTTGAAAGAATCTGTTATTTAAATATGATTTGAGTACATTGTACAGTGGGTGTGGTAGAGTGTTCTTGATTTTGAAGAGTAGGCCTGGATGCCAAACCTTGTCAAACGCTTGGCTTACATCAAGAAAGGCAGCGGAGCAATATGACTTTTCTTCTAAGCTTGTTCTGATTGTTTCAACGACACGGTGCACCTGCTCTATTGTGGAGTGCTGCATTCTAAATCCGAATTGGTGACCTGGGATGGTGTTTTTTTGATCAAGTATTAGCTTGATGCGTTTTAGAAGCATTTTTTCAAATAATTTTGAAACAATGGGCAGGAGGCTGATTGGTCTGTACGATGTGGTTTCTCTCGGGTCTTTTCCCGGCTTTGGAATAACTATAATCTGGGCTATTTTCCATTGCGATGGAAAATGACCGTGACGTATAATGGCGTTAAAGATTGCTGTTATAAGTAATAGTCCTTTCTTAGGTAATTCTTTAAGTGTGCGTCCAGTGATAAGGTCATAACCTGGTGCTTTCTTCGGATTTATATGATTTTTTATCCCAGTAAGAATTTCTTTTGGAGAGAAATGTCTTATTGGTAGCGCAAGTTGGTTGGGAGCTTCAAGGTTTGTTAGGATTTCAGCGTCGTGTCCAGGATTATTTGTTTCAAATGGTTGGAACACTTGTGCAAGGTGCTCAGCAAATGTATTTGCCTTTTCTAATGGGCTTCTAGCCCAGCTGCCGTCTGCCTTTCGTATTGGTGGTATCGAGATTTGTGGTCGCTTTAATCTTCTTGTTGCCTTCCATAAAGAGTAGTCACTTGTGTCAGTCGGGTTAAGATTTTTTTAGGTATTCTGCAAAGTGAGAGTTTTTCAGGTTTTGTAGTGCTTCTTTTAGATTTCTTGTAGCAGTGTTAAATTTACTTCTGTCGGTGGGTTGCCTAGTGTTTTGCCATATTTTCCGGGACTTACGTTTGATTGCAATCAGTTCTTTTATATCCATTGATTGCCTTTCAAATGTTTTTGTTTTTTGTTTTATTACTGGCGTCGATTGCCAAGCAGCTTTTTGTATTGTTTTAGTGAGTAACTCAGTAGCTTCGTCTATTTCTATGTCTGTTTTTTAAAGAGATGTTTAAGGAAATATTGTTCTCGATTATGTCTCTAAATTTTTCCCAATCTGTTCTACTGTTATGTAGGGTTTTTTTTTTTTGGTTGTGTTCCATATGAGAGCTGATGGTTGCAATGATTGGCGAATGATCTGATGTCAAGTCCAAGCTTGATTTAACTTTTATATATTGATTAGGTATGCCTTTAACTACAAAGAAATCTAGAAGATCAGGTATCTTTTGCCTATCAGTAGGCCAGTACGTTGGTTCTCCTGTGGAGAAATGGTTTATTTGATTGCTCTGTAGCACTCTGTTTAGTGTTCTTCCTTTTGTTGTTGTAACTCTTGAGCCCCAGTTCGTGTGTTTGGCGTTAAAGTCACCACCAACTATAAATCTACGTCCTAAACTTTGAAAAAAGTCTTGGTACTCATTTTCAGAAATGGTATGTTTAGGTGGGCTATATAGTGCTGCCACTACTATTGGTCCATTCCAGTCCTTTATAACTACGGTTGTCGCTTGGATTTTTTCCGTTTGGTACTTAGGAAGTTCGTAGTGTTTTAGATTATTTCTTATAATTATTGCGGTGCCACCATGGCCAGTACCGTCAGGGTGTTTGGTGTCATAAATCGTGTAACTAGGAATTTTAAAGTAGCTTCTATCGGTGAAGCGTGTTTCGGATATAAGAATTAGGTCTAGTTTATTACTGTTGGCAAACGTACTTAGCTCTTGACTGTGGTTTGTCAAGCCATTTGCATTCCAGGTTGCTACTGTAGTTATGTTCTCCATTATTTGATTTTATTTACCACTGTTGTGAGCAGGTTCATCAGTGTGAACATTTGTTGGGCTTGTTGTTTCATAAAGGATCTCATTTCATTAATCATAGTCATCATCAGATCTTGGAGGTTATTAGATTCTTGGTTTGTTAGGTTCGTAGATTTTTCGTAATTTTTTGCTGCATCTGAATATGAGGTTCCTGGGTGTATGTTGTTTGTTTGGCGTGGAGATTCCGGATTATTGTTGTGGTTATCGTTTTGAAATTGTTCACTGATTCGTTTTTCGCGGAGTGGCGGAAATCTTCGTTGTTGAATTTCTTTATAAACTTGACAGCCTTTATAATTAGCGGGATGTTCGCCTTTGCAAAGTGCACACGTGGCTGGAGTTTGTCTAGTTTTGTTACATGTTTCTGTTTCATGGTCTTTGCCACATTTGACACACCTTGCTGGTCTTCTACAGTATGTCTTGGTGTGCCCGTATCTTTGGCAACGTTTGCATTGAACAATTTGTCGTTTTGTATGTGGTGGTTCAAATTGTATGATGGCGTTTTGCATTCGAGTAATGTCGTATATCTCTTTATTATTTGCTGCTGGTTCAAGATCAATGAAAAATAGGGACATGGGGTCTTTAGTGATTCGATGAAGCATTCTGTGTATGTTTCTGACTTTGTGTCCACATAGTTCTATTTCATTCTTGATTTCGTTTATGTCCATGGAATGGTGTGCGTGTCGCAGTACTACTCTGAAAGCTCTCTTTTCTTTTAGTTGATACGTGTGGTGGTCAATATTTCTCGTTGTTAGGCCACTAATAAGTTTTGAGTAAGCTTTACCTGTTTTAGTGTTAACTTTCATATCGTTCTTGTTTATTTTGTATTCATAGTCACGATGGGTGATATATGTTTCTATAAGTTGGATTATCTTAACAATATTAAAGATAGCGGGAATAAATATTGGTGGTGGTTTATTTTCTTCAGTGACTTCGTCTTCATCCGTATCAGATGTGTCCGATATTGCCTCGTATCGGTTTCTGATTTCCGTAATATATGGTTGGGTAGGTTCATTGTGTTTTACAATTTTTTTGTACGGTGTTCCTGAGTTTTTTTTTGTTCTTTTGCGTATAATTGTTTGATATTTTTCTTGTCCGTTGTTATCCTGCATTGGTTCGCAACTATTAGCTGGGCTGTGGTATGGCGTCGAAGCAGTAGTGTTAGATGTAGAGAAGTCTTGTCGTTTCCCAGCAGGTGCTTTTGTTGCTTGTAGCTTAGGGGACTTTTGCGTTGCATTGAACATGCTTGTCTGAGATAACTCATTGGCCATTAGCTGGAATTTAGGCTGTATTTGGCTATGCGGCACAGTCACATCTAAGAGTGTGCCATCTCCGGTTAATGTTGCATTTGTGTTCATGAATCGGCTAGAGCCAAATCACTACCACGGATGGAGGTTTTGCACTTGGCTACTAGTATATTTAGTCCTCGTACTAATCTATACTGGACTAAAAGATTCTATTCACTTTATTTCGTTTCAATTATTTGTTGTTGTATAACTGGTCACTGGTCACAGAGCACCTATAAACACGTCCGTACTCTGCGAACGACGAGAGTCGAATAGTTATCAAAATAAAAAGTTTAAAATAAAAATTTGAAAGTGTCTGGTTCAACGTCCTCGAATAGTGTTGCTAAATATGACATCTATTCCGTAAAATATGGAAATATAACAATGTAATAGAAAATACAATTTATTTGTAAATTGTGATTGCAGATAGTAATTGAACTACCTCTGCTCTATACATTAAAGAGATGAATTTCGTTTGTAAAGTATTTTATTTTCAATCGTAAATATTATGGCATTGACGCACTGGAAGAGAGAAAATAATCATATGTAATTGGTCAAAACTTGCTCAAAATCCGGCAGACGTTCATTTTGGTACCAACAACGTCACAACACAGTGTAACAAATCCAAACTACTCGTATTTCAGATAGAGAAATAGGATGAGTATTACTTTTACTGTGTCTATTTATTTGTAGTAAAATTACTGCGGACGCAAATACAATTGCGTAGCTCGAGTAGTTTTTTCAAAGAAATATCCCATGTTAATTGCATGCAAAACGCACTTTTTAAAAAAAACAATTTTCTACATATACTTGAATGTATTTTTTGGAAAGTTACACAGTATTTAAAAAAATATTAATTTGAAATTGTTGAAAAAATCTTTTACTGACTTTTTACTTTCTTATACGCAGTATAAGTAAGTATTGTAATCATGAAACATTTAGATCTCGATATTTTAACGGAAATATACGTTTTGACCTTCCCTGAATCGATTCCGACTGTTTTTGGAATTACGCCCGTCTATGTGTATGTGTGTGTGTGTGTCTGTCTGTCTGTCTCTGCCTGTCTCTGTCTGTCTCTGTGTGTGTGTGTGTGTGTGTGTGTGTGTGTGTGTGTGTGCGCGTGTGTGCGCGTGTGTGCGTGTGCGCGTGTGCGCGTGTGTGTGCGTGTGTGTGCGTGTGTGTGCGTGTGTGTGCGTGCGTGTGTGTGCGTGTGTGCGTGTGTGTGCGTGTGCGTGCGTGTGCGTGTGTGCGTGTGTGTGTGTGTCTATGTGTGTGTGTGTATGCTCTCTACAGTCTAAACGGTTGAAACTAAAATTATGAAACTTTTGCATATGCGTGCACCTCGTATTTTTGAAAAAAATGTTCAAAGCGGTAGCGCCTGTTTACTGTAGTCATTTTTTGCAGTTTCTGCAATTACTCAAAATTGGTTACAGTTACAGAACAGATGAATGGACAAAAATTGAAGGTATTAATACTTCACACAACTTTTGTTTGAATATTTTTTCCAAAAAGAATACTGGTTTCAAAATAATGGCTACTTAAATTTCTTCTTATTATATTTATTTATACATAAATCGTATCATCTGCGGCTGCCAATTGTTTAATAAAATAGACTTAATTAATTTGAAGTTTGACATTTTATATTTATTCTAAGAAATATATATAGTGTAAAAGCGATCTAAAGGTTAGAACAAATAATATAAATTAGAAAAATAATGAAACTACAATGTGGTTTATCAGAAATCCGTATAAGAAAGTTCGGTGCATGACACTGCAGATGTTTTAATTTTTCCGTCACTCATTCATACTTCTTAATTTTTAATAACCAAAGAGCTTAAATGATCGTCAGAAAATAAATCGAATTTTCTGAAACTAGTCTAAGGTTTTCGATTAGTTTAAGGTTGCGTGAAGATGTGAATAAAACTGACGTTTCTTTCCTATACAATTTATTTGTAAAACGAAATGTACATTTCGGCTATCAGCAATCGTACATGAATGAGAACAAATATTGAACTTTGAAATTTGAAAAGAAACTTAACAACCAGATACAAAGAACGCATGTACTACCTAAAAACCAAAAGCATTTACAAATCTGCTTTAGCTCTCCACAGACATAAGGACATAATTTCAAATTAAATAAATTGCAAAATTTAAAACCTATATACAACCAAAAACTAAACATTTGGAAAGATGCCGAAAAACCGTTATTTCTTAGTTAATTTATCCCTGTTTCCTCTTAAACGAATCAGTAGTTTTAGAATATACATAAATACTGTAAAATTGTTGCACATTCTTGTACGCCTGACGATGGCTATGTGGTAGCCGAGATGTAAATTTCGTTTTACAAATAAATTGTGCAGAAAAGTTAAAAGTTTGTTTTATTCCTAGTGTTTTTGTTTTGTTTTAATTGAATTCATAATTAATAAAAATCATGTGTATTACAAATTTAAGGCCATTTATATAAATATAAGAAGGAAAAACTGTGTTATTTAGTTAAACGGACATTTCCAATGCTTGTCATGTTGGAACTGACTTATGATGAAGAATGGCAAAATAACGTATATGTATTAAACAATTTTATTGTAAAAAATATTGACACTATATATGCAATAATTGATTTAAGAAACAATTTTATTTATACCTACTTCTCATTTTTGGTGTATATATAGTAGAGATAAATAAGGAACTAGTTTAAAATGTAAATACATCAACATTTTTTACTGTGATACATATTTGAAATATATATTTTTCTTTAAAGCTTTGGCTAATTTTATTCGCTATAATACAAACAATAATATCTGTCGTCAGAAATATTGATTATCATTGTTGTCTTAATAATTGAATATATAATGATATTCTTGCATATATCTGCAATCAGCAAATAATTATTGACTAGGATTAAATAAGAATTTAATCTGACAAACGAAATAAATTTAATAAACAATCAATTAAACAAATTGAATTTAATAGACAAAACTACAATAACTTAACGCACAAAAATGAACATACTCAATAATACAAGAACGTACAAGAAACAAAGACTGAAAAACTTGTGCGAATGGCGTTGACAGAGTAACAGATTGAGGAAAAGTATATCAAAAATAAATAATTTTAGGTTTATTTATAATGAAATTATTTTATATAAATTTTGACACATAAAATTTTATTTTATTCCGAAACATGCCTTTCTAAATGCATACATAAAATTATCAAGGAAAGTATAAAAGCAGCGCCGAACTTGTATTTCGAATTATAGGATATTTTTTAAATTGCAATAAATAGGTAATTTTACCTAGTTTATTTCGCATTTAAAAAAGTGCGTTATGGCATAAAAATAACATGGGACATTTCTATGAAAACAACAATCGAGTTACGTAAACGTATTTGTGTTATCGCCACCTTTTTGGTACATATACATGCCTGGAAATAATTGCCCTTGAAATCCGCACCTGGATAAGTTTTCAAGCTTCATTTATACTAGTGCATACACATGTTATCATACATTAAAACAAAAACTAACCTTTTCCGTCTGATCCATCATTTGGACCACGCATTATATCGTTCAAGTAATGTTCTAGGCCTCTCATGTTTTCTAATGGGCTGGTGCCATTTGTGTTCAACATTGAGCGTTCCTGGAAAAAAGCACACTTCATTTTTTCAAAAGAAAAACAATATGCATGATAATAATCTTAGTGACAAACAAAGCGTGCTAATAAAGCTTTTTCGTGATTTGTGATAGTTAAATTAATTATGTTTAACGATAAAGCTAATAAATAAACAAAAACCCTATAACATTGTATTTTATTGTCATTCCCAGCTACCATCTACTTAAAAAATAAGTAGATGAAAGATAAACAGTGATAAGAGACTTTTATTTGACTATATCAGTAACATTTTAATTCTTAGTTGGAATGTTCAAAATAAGTCGTTATTGACATTAATAAATGACTAAAATGAGATGTTTTGTACCAAAATGTAAACTTAAACAAAACATATCCGTACACCATTGAATTATTAAATATATCGGTCGGATTGAATACGTTTACATATGGTGCGTGCATAATATCATAATTGCAAACTGGTTCAAGCACCGAACGGATTTGTTTGAACCAATGTGAACCGTTTTAGAATGAGTGTATCGTCAAAAAACAATACGTATTACAAAGCGTTTCTGATGACAAAGTGAAAACTATTCTCAATGTCTGTAAGTCTGCACGCAGAAATATGTTGTTTATAAAGTTATAATCAGCACAAATATTGAAAGCAAATTGTATAATAATATCGATCATCTGCAGTCAGAACCATGTATAAGAGTCATTATTTTCATATGTGGTAATAATCACCTCAGTTATGATTAGTTATAAATATGTCAATAACATGTGATTAGATCTCCAGAAAGCAACTAAATCATAAAGACAATAAAGTTAACACGATTAAGAAAGAGAGATAAATAATCAAGATTAAATTATGTAGTTATCCGAAAAATTATTAGCTGGATCAGTTTTATTTCGAGACGCAGTTGAAACGAATACACCTATAGTATCCAAATACGGGATAAGCATTTTCTGCCGAGGTCAAAAAGCATTGCACTGTCAAATTGAAGGCACCATTTGCTCGAATTCAAAACTCTTATAAAACGACTGCTTATAAGACGCATGCACAAAAATAAAATGTAAAATAACAGAACAAAAATTAAGTTGAAGTTCAACTGAGCACTATATAACGTATAAACGTTAAAGCACAAACCAAATAATTGAGAATTTTAAACATTCATTTGAAAAGAAAAATATGAAATTTTCAAACAATTCCTGACAAATTTACCTATTATAATTTTAAATATGACTATTAATATTTACATACATACATACAAATATATCTGCATGCCTATTACCATCAAATATGGTGACAGAAAACAACTATTCTCATCTTAATAATCTATCGCAATTCATCCTTATCCTTAAAAACCTTTGCTTCATTCGATCATCAAATTCTGCACAACTACTCTGCTATTCCGCATGCTCGCAACTTTTCTGTTACGCAATTAATTCTCAATCATATTTCTCCGCTTATTCCGAGGATGACCCCTTATTGTCACACCATTCATATTTGACCACAAAAATCAATATTCTTTGAACATGAAAGTTGGCTTTCAACTAACACTACGTACGACATTTTTAACAATATAGCATTGCTCATGCACGTATTTCGCTTTCTGTCTCTCTTAGATACACCCCAAATACCTCTCAAAAATATCATTTCCACAGCAGTCACACACTTTTTATGCTTGGTTTTCCAAACCCAACATTCACTTCCATACATCAAAGATGGCGCAACTACACACTAACTAGATATAAAAATAGATATCTTACTATGGCATCATTGATTTTTTATTTAGATAATTTTTATTTAAATATTTGCAGGAATACACTTGAGCATTGGCAAGGCCAATGCTTGTATATTTATAATGCAAATAGCAAGAAATGTTTTTCTTTCAATGAAATGAGATATTTGATTTATAATCTACTTACGTTACTTGATATTAATTTAAATGTTTAATAATCAAAACTTGTAATATTTATAATTGTATATTATATAGTGAATATTCATAACAATTTAAATCTTTCAAAACAATTATTATCAAAATAACAGTAAATTTAAAAACCTAACATTTGATTCATATATTTAGATACTGCATAATAAAATGACTTCATTGATCAATAGTCAAACGTGTATAACTAGTTTAGATTAAAATCTTAATTGGTTTAAATATCCCTTGAGCCTAAATAAATGTTTAAAATTTAATATTTCATAATTATTGAAAATTCTTTATTTAATTGAAAATCTCAATTATAAATTTAGTTTGACAATATTTCATGAATTATAACACTAAAACATCTGCAGAATTTTCTTATACGCAGTAGGTATATTTTATTTAGATAGGAAGAATATTAAAATTTAAGAAATTATAATTATTCATTACGCTAGATTAGAAACTTTTAAGGCCGAAAGTTTCTTAGTTTTCGAACGAACAAATTATTTATAAAGACATTTTTTAAATATTTTGCCATTCGAAAAATAGTCGTAATCGATTCAGGGAAGATCAAAACGTATATTTCCGCTAAAATCTCGAGATCGAAAATTTTCATGATTACAATACTTACTTATACTTCGTAATCAAGTTTCTTACATAAACTTTTCTATTCCATTTGCTCACAATTTTTCTTACGTATGACTATTGCACAATCATATTTATTTACTTATTGCGCAGACAAGCCCGTATTCTCACAGTATTTAACTCACCCACGTAATTACTTTGTCGATTTTTCATTCGATATTCGTTTAACATAATTGTTGGAAAAACAAACGAATCATTTCACAGTTCATCGGTTTGTTTTTTTCAAGGATATTTACAGTTGATTATTAATTTCGTGCAAAGCAGCAGCTTTTGTATGTAAGTGTAAGTATTGTATTTATTATATTCCGTTTAATTAATTAGTTTATGCATATTTTTAAATATTTTTAATATTCTTTGTTTTTATGATAACCGAATATGAAAATTTTGTTATTTCTTTAATTGTATGTATTATATAAAAGATTTTGATTACTTATTTAAACAATCCTTTTATAAATAAAATAAGTGTTATGGTAAACGTGTTAAAATAAAAACAAGAGTAAAAGTCTAATTGTGACTTGGAATTTTAAAGGAATAAACGATAAAAAGGATGGTGTTTTGCATGTAACGCATGTCGATGAAACTACGAAGAAAGGATATAGTTGTCATGAAGAAAATGGTACTAAGTTTATGGTCTGATAATTAAATAATGTCAAAAGTCAGCGCCTATGACTTACCAGAAGATCTTTAAAATAAAATCAGAGTTAGTCAATAAATAGAAACCTAAACAAATATCTTAAAGTGTGTGAGTTAACATCCCCGTGTCATTTTGGATTTAAAAAAGTTTTATAAAAAACTCAAAGCTGCAATTGTGTCATAATCAAATGTGAAAAACGATTACGCACATATCGAAGTACGAATTTCAATATATATCAAGTTTGCCATGCCGTTATTAAAACGAGCAAGCAAGGAATTCGATTATTTAATAACAGTTTTGTTTTAATATAATATAATTGTAATTCAATTATGTTAAGCGGGCAAGAGCAGTACCAAAACATGAATTAGTAATTGCCTAACATTCAATTTCTTTAAAGGATCGATCCTTTGAAAATAAAATGTTTATGAGGAAATAAGTAACTAGAAACAATAAAAAGAATCTATTTAAGATCGAAATATATCATGCAGATCAGCTAAGTCAGTGCTCGTACAGTCCCAACAGCTTCAACATCATCTTCATTTGAATTAATATCTACTACAAATTACTGTTACAAATTAATTTACAAAGTCGACTAAACGTAAATGTTCCAGTTGTCTATTAAAATGATTAAAATAAAAAATAAGCGTTCTGTAACATTTTCCAAAGAGATATCTCGAGCAAAACCATTGATTCCATATTTACTATTAAAGTATATAGGGTAAGGTTGGTCAAGTCGTACCAGTGCTTAAATCGTACCACTCGAGTTCTGAACGAACTGCGCAGACAACCGCGTATACAACCAAAAAGAAATATATATCTGAGTCAACCAAATGTTTTAAGTGTCATTTTCTGCTATAAAAGTGGTTTGTTATAAATCCTCGCATCAAGTTAGTTTTTTTCAATTTTTTATAATTTTCTGCATATGTTTGGAAGTTAATATTGCAAGTTAATTATTGATAAAATTATGTTTCTTATTAAATATAAATTCAGAAGAATATAGATAATCGTTTGGTCGCAACGAGATTGTATTGATTTTATTCAATATTTGATTATGTTTATTTTTAATGTTAACTTGTGCCGTGTCTTAAGTCGTACCCATATGAGATTCCTATATCGTACTGTAATGAAAATGTAAAAAATGCGACAAATAAAAGAATTGCAGTAATTAATTAAAAGGAATGGTATTAAAAATTAAAAAGAAGAAAAGTTATTGATTTTGTTTTATTTGTGGAGTAGATCGAGAGGAAACATGATAAATTGCTAGAAATGAAAATGATGTGCTCACGATTTATGCGCTGGAGTTGATAAAAGAACAAAAAAAATATATATGTGATGTTTGATTATGTATCTAATAAACTGATTAATAAAAAATAAATTTTCCTACATTTGTTGCTTAATTTAATCCTTAGGTACGATTTAGGCTATAGGTGATACGACTTAGGAAACCGGTGTCTTTAGTCGTACCGATGTAACTTTTTACAGATTTAGTTTATTTTACTTGAAAGAATATAGATTTTTTATTTTCTTTATAAAAAATAACTACAATATTAGTGCAGGTAGTGGACAACACATTTTATTTTTATTTATTTGATAAATCCTAGGTTTTATACGCTTTTTTCCTTATGGGGTACGACTTGAGCAACCTTACCCTATTTGGAAAAAAGTTATTGGAAGATTTAACTTCACACACACAGTAAAAATATAAAAAGTCAAAAGTAGCTTTAGATAAAATCATACCCACAGTTGCCTTACTTGCACATATATTTATTTGGATTTTAGAAATCATACACCAAAATTCATTTTAAAGATCTTATTGATATATTCGCTAAATTAAACTTACTCATAAATTATTTAAGAGGTCAATATTTTGATAGCGCGTTTCGAGAATTGGTCACGTGAACGATTTATAGCACTAAAACTTTTTAAAGACCATTTTGCTATAATTATGCTTTACTGTAAACATTTTTTATAATAAAAACAAAATGTTAATACGATATAGAACAATAATATATGTAAATTTATAATAGCTAAATTTTAAAATAATTTAGTACAGGTCATGTCATGAAAATTATTTTAAAATACTCACTATACCGCTAACAATCGATTTATGAATGGATTATGAATTTTTCGTAATATTGCAGTTATTATGTTTAGCAACTATGAATATTTTTAATCTTGAAAATTGCATTTTCATTCGTTGTAGCTTTAATTGATGATGTAGTAGACTGACATTAATTTAAAATACCAAAAAAATTAAATATGATATACATTATATTTTTGTTGTGCTTTATTTATTCAAATTCTTTAATTTGCAACCGTGGATTCGGTTTGGTAACATAATATTCTCTCAATTTCAAAATCAACATCGGTATAATTAATCAAATGGAAATATTTTCGATTTGTTATATTTCGCTGTCCCTGAATTTTATAATATTATTTTATTATTGTTCAATTTTATTCATTTAGTTTAAGTATCGTCAAATACAACAAACAATTACACATATTTGAGAATATACCTCTAACATAACGGTTATTAAATTAAGCAAAGAACAATAGTTGTTAATTGGGCTTTTGTAGCAATAACGGTAGCTCAATTTAAGAAATGACTAAAATAGTTCATTGAATTTATTTGAAAATGATAATAAAAGTGCTAATGCTATTTGAAGAAAAAAATATGACCAAACTCATTATGTATATACATTTATAACTGAAATAGCTAAAATATCGGTATACTAATATAAGTAAATATTGAAGTTAATGCTATGAATGCTTATGAATATCTCAATGCAAAATGTAAGTATAATATTAAAATAAACCAAAAAAAAAAAAATTTTCATCGGTAATGGATTGTTGGGGACTATAGTGTCTAAGATTCACAACTATAATTTGCTTTAACAAAAAATGTTGCTAGACATGTCTCAATTATGTAACAATGATCTACAGTGGTGACAGAATGATCTATATTGACTATAGTATGCCAATTTATAATAAATATTTTTTTATCTGCCTTGCTATGTTGGCTCCGACTCTGAATATGTTTATGTGGCTGTTGACTTCAAAGTTGTCTATTCGATATATGATGACATTAATATATACCTCATCGAAATTTTTGTTTTTATACCTAATGGCTCTGTATATGCAGCATGCAGGAAAGCTACTCATTGTTTAATTATTATAGTCTCGTTAAATAAACAAAATACCGACATAATTAATATCGAAAATGCTTAAAATAAAATAAAAGGCCAACACGTGGACGTGTTGAACAAGCGTGAAAATTCATTTACATTGACATAGAAATAACGTTAAAAAAATGCATTCGAATGATATAGAAATTATGTTGCCTAAAATATTATAGAAGAATAGAGAACCAATATGTCTCTAAATAGCAGCATAAAATATAGATTGAATTCACATTGCATGAACATAAAAAAAACTTGCCATTATACTTATATATTATGCTACATAATTGAGACATGTCTAGCAACATTTTTCATAAAAATGTGAGAATTATCAAAATGCGAATGGATGTTAAGGATTTTCGAATAAACGAACGAATTTTTTGGCAATTCTAAATTGCAATTGTATGACAGAAAAAGCTTAGATAAGTTTTATTAATCTAAGCTTATTTTCGAGCCCTTCGGAGAGTATTTGGATAAATTTACCCCGTGAATATGATTTGTAATTGATAGCTGATTTTATATATATATATATATATATATATATATATATATATATATATATATATATATATATATATATATATATATAAAAAGCTATCAATTACAAATATATATATATATATATATATATATATATATATATATATATATATATATATATATTTGTAATTGATAGCTTTTTTATATATATATATATATATATATATATATATATATATATATATATATATATATATATATATATATATATATATATATATATATATATATATATATATATATATATATATATATATATATATATATATATATATATATATATATATATATATATATATATATATATATATATATATATATATATATATATATATATATATATATATATATATATATATATATATATATATATATATATATATATATATATATATATATATATATATATATATATATATATATATATATATATATATATATATATATATATATATATATATATATATATATATATATATATATATATATATATATATATATATATATATATATATATATATATATATATATATATATATATATATATATATATATATATATATATATATATATATATATATATATATATATATATATATATATATATATATATATATATATATATATATATATATATATATATATATATATATATATATATATATATATATATATATATATATATATATATATATATATATATATATATATATATATATATATATATGTAATGTGAATTCGATTTAACAGTAAGTCCAAGGGTTTTTTATAAACAAGAATTGTTTCTCTGAAATAAACAAAGTTTTATTTACTGATTTATATTATGTACAAGCTTTAATTGATCTAAATATTTACACACCTGAAATAAACAAAGAAACTACATTCAATGTTTATTCTTTACCCTTTCTGTATTACTTTTATTATAATTTTAATAATCGTTAATCTCTCTTCTCACAATGACTTTTCCTTTTATCGTGCTTCTATTCGTTCGCACCTTCAGTTCACTACTTTATCGATTCGCGTGTGAACGAGGGAATATTCAAATTATCCCTTAGGAAGTAAACTTCCTTACATCCCCCCTCCTCGGAGATAAAATTTGGTCCAAATTCTTCATTTGTTGTCGGATAAGTGTTTTGGTACTGGAATTAATTTCGTGATGTGAAATAGGTTAGATTCTTTTATTTTATGTCCTGTGTGGATTTTGTATATTGAGTTCGATATTTTTTCTTCAATTCTGTAAGGTCCAACTCTTATTTCATCTAACTTCTTTCTATTTAGGCGGTTTCCATTTTCTATGTAAACTTGGTCGCCAACTTCAAAGGCGTAGTCTTTCCTATGTTTATCAAATAATTTTTTGTTGTAATTGTGGTATTTTATGCTATTTTCCACTGCAGTTAATCTATCTTCTTCCAGGTCATGCATTTTTTTTGATTTTAATTCTTCAGGAACCATTGAATTCTCTGTTCCTTTTAGCAAATATTCTGGGCTGAATTTGGTTACTGTGTGTATTGTTTTATTATATTCATTTACACATTTATGTGCAATTGTTGTCCATGCAACTTTCTTTTCTTGTTCATTCAGCTTACATCTTATCTTGTTTATCAATGTTTGATTCAACCTTTCATTTAATCCGTTTGAAAAGGGTGCGTTTATAGCGGTGAATATTAAAGCAATGTTTTTTTCTTCTAAAAATGTTTTAAATTCCTTGGAGTTAATGCCTGGGTATTGATCTGTTAAGATTTTATTTATCTTTCCCAGTTTTAATACTTCGTTTGTCAGTTTCGTGAAGTCTGCACCCATTTGCGTTTTTGACGTTAGTATGAAGGCATGCCTTGAAAAGTGGTCCACTAATAAGTGCAAGTATTTTTTTGTTGATCTTGTTCCACCGAACCCTCCTATTGTGTCTATTGACACAATTTCAAATGGCTTGTGTGCTGGACCCAGTTGTGAAAGTAGACCGTAATTACTTGTTTTTCTCGTTTTGTTTTTGATGCATACTTCACAAGTTTTGCATACGTCTGTTACATTATTCAAAAAATTCTTAGATGAATAATATGGTGATAACATGGACGCCATTTGATTTATGCCGATATGACCCATGCTTATATGCACTTCTTTAATTAGATTCTTACTGAATTCTTCCGTTAGAATTATTTTTTCCCTATGTTTTATTTTTTTGAAGAATACACCTTTTTTTTGTATTAATTTGTTATTTTTCTCATCGATGTTATTATTATATTTCTGATCTTGTATAATATCTTGAAGCTTTATAATGTTAACTGTTCTCAGCATTTTTTCTCGGTTGTCTTCTGGTTTCAATACTGGATTTCTACTGAGACAGTCCGCTTCTAGGTTGAATTTTCCAGGGTTATATTCTATTTCCATGTCAAATTGTGATAAGTATAAGGTCAGATCACCTAATTCATCGTCTGGTCTTGCTTTTATATTGAGATTTGTTAAAGGCTTATGGTCTGTGAATATTTTGAATGATCTTCCCATTAGCCAGTGTTGCCAATAAAGAACTGCTTCTTTAACTGCCAGTGTTTCTAGGTATATAGCCTTTTTCTTCTTTTGTGCGTCCTTTAATTTTCTTGAGAAGTAGGCAACTGGCTTTTCTTTGCCATTCTCATCTGGTTGTGGCTGTTTTAATATAGCTCCCACTCCTAGTAAACTTCCATCCGTATAAATATGCACTGGTAATTCTGTATCATAAATGGATAATATCGGTTGTGTGCAAAGAAAATTTTTGAGATAATCAAAAGTCTTTTGGCAATCTTCAGTCCATTCAAATTTTTGATTTTTTCTCAATAATTTATGTAATGGTTCCAGAATTATAGCATTTTTTGGAATATATTCATTATAAAAGTTTACTTTTCCAAGAAACTGTCGAATGTTTTTCTGGTTTTTTGGAGTTGGAAATTTTTTTATTGCTGTTAAATTATCTTTCATTGGAGTGACAGAGTTGTAGGAAATAATATGTCCTAAATATGTAACTGAATTCATAGCAAATTCGCATTTTGTAAGTTTTAGTCGGAATCCTTCTTTTTTTATTGCTTGAAGTAAATTTTCCAGGTGGATATTCAAATTATCCCTTAGGAAGTAAACTTCCTTATATATATATATATATATATATATATATATATATATATATATATATATATATATATATATATATATATATATATATATATATATATATATATATATATATATATATATATATATATATATATATATATATATATATATATATATATATATATATATATATATATATATATATATATATATATATATATATATATATATATATATATATATATATATATATATATATATATATATATATATATATATATATATATATATATATATATATATATATATATATATATATATATATATATATATATATATATATATATATATATATATATATATATATATATATATATATATATATATATATATATATATATATATATATATATATATATATATATATATATATATATATATATATATATATATATATATATATATATATATATATATATATATATATATATATATATATATATATATATATATATATATATATATATATATATATATATATATATATATATATATATATATATATATATATATATATATATATATATATATATATATATATATATATATATATATATATATATATATATATATATATATATATATATATATATATATATATATATATATATATATATATATATATATATATATATATATATATATATATATATATATATATATATATATATATATATATATATATATATATATATATATATATATATATATATATATATATATATATATATATATATATATATATATATATATATATATATATATATATATATATATATATATATATATATATGTAAGGAAGTTTACTTCCTAAGGGATAATTTGAATATCCACCTGGAAAATTTACTTCAAGCAATAAAAAAAGAAGGATTCCGACTAAAACTTACAAAATGCGAATTTGCTATGAATTCAGTTACATATTTAGGACATATTATTTCCTACAACTCTGTCACTCCAATGAAAGATAATTTAACAGCAATAAAAAAATTTCCAACTCCAAAAAACCAGAAAAACATTCGACAGTTTCTTGGAAAAGTAAACTTTTATAATGAATATATTCCAAAAAATGCTATAATTCTGGAACCATATATATATATTTTTTTTTTTGTACTACAACGATAGATCAAATATCAATATATTCCAAACCAAATAACTAGATATATGTTTTTGATCTTGATAGATACTAATATACAAATGATTTAAATTTGAAGTTAGAAGAGCAAAATTAACAGTATGATATTGATGATGCCATGAAAAAGACAGACATGATACATATTATACATGTACAAGGGCGCTGATAATAAAATAAGAGAAGAGAACGTGTAAAAATTCTCAGACGATCCGGGGAGAATTGGTTAACATATCCAAAATGAAAATAATAATAAAAACTTCCGTTTTTTTTAATATTATGTTGTTCTTGTATAAGATTAAAATGTACGAAAGTATGTATGTAAATCATAAGCCTAATAAATATAACTATAAAAACAATGAGAAGTTAGGATAAATAACAATTATATTTATGTTACTGAAATGGTCAATACATAGAAAATTTATAGCTCGTATATAAGGAACGTGAAAAACGTATCGACATCGTCGGAATTTGAACCCGCGAACATTTGATATCCAAGGAGATCCCTCTAACCAATTGAGCTACCATATGCTTATTTGAATTGTTCTTATTGGAAATATCAGTAACTTTCTTATACGCAGTATTAGTATTGTAATCATGGCAAATTTCCATCTCGAGATTTTAACGGGAATATAGCCGAAAGTGTCTGTTTACTCTAATCGTTTTTTGCAGTTTCTGCAATTACTCAAAAATGGTTGCACATCTGTTAGAATTAATAAGAAATCGGACAAATCTTTACCGATTGACTTGAAAATGTAGCTGTATATTCAAAACTACTATCTTCGTGGAAGTACGTAGGATTTTTTTATGCTGCATGGTTCAATTGTTATTAGCAATTTTTGGGCGATCTATCGAATAGTTTTGCTGGAAATATTTCACAAAATTAGCCTATTTTTCCACCTCTAGGGTAGCATAACCTTTTAAGTAGCTTAATTAAATAATAAAAAAAAATGTTTAAAGATGTTTCTTATGTAAAGATTTTTCTGAAATACATCATCTCTTAA
>OX122899.1:9729603-9752103 GCA_944738965.1 Nebria brevicollis
AAATTGTTAAAAAATTATATTTTCAATATTAAAAACAAATTAAAGAATATACTCAATTATCATAGCGATCAATCAATCCAAAAAACTTTAAATTTAGTATAGCACTTGTTAAGAACTTTATTATAGTACATTGTCCTTAACCGCAATAATCACCTTTGTACACATAATGTTGTGCAATAAACACAAATGGAGGGGCATTCGTATGATCATACATACATACTTACCAGCATGTCTATTCCCATTAAATGTAGTGGCAGAAAAACCTTTACATTCGTTCATATCTCGACAATATTTTGCCAATCATTTTTATCTTTAAATACTTCATTCTATACTCGATAAAATCTTTACAACGTAGTATGCCATTATAACACTAACACTATCCATTTCAACAAAAATATAGACATTGTTGTAAAAAATTAAAAATTACATAATATCATAAAGTAGTATATAAAGTATATGTTGTTGTTATGTAAGCTTTACATTTGCTCTTTCTGAGAGTAATGTGAGGATCTGGTAGAGGAGCTTATGTTTAATTGTAATTGATATGTTGTTGTGATTGTATTTGATGTTATTTCTTATAAAAGAGATTGAATTCATTTATGTCTTGCAAAATGTTTGTAATATTTTGTTTTTGTAGTCTCCTATGTATGTATATTTGTTTTTGCGGTGCAAGTGCGTACATCTGTAGATGATTATAGTTAATCGTAAGCAATTATTTTAAAGGCTGTTTTGGTGGCTAGAGAGCGCTATTTTATATGAAGCAAGTGTAAATGAGGAGTTCGCTTTTGCTGGATGCAGAACTTTGTTAAATGTCATACAAGTACTGTGCTGATAGTAAAAGTTGATGGTAAATTGAATGAATTGTTTGATTTTGAAATTGTTGTAAAACAAGGTAGCGTGAATATTTCATATTATTATTACGACGGGCATTATGCAGCACAAGTGACGGTATAAATATGGGTGTGTAACTATTCCTGCTTCAGCTTAAGCAGATGAAGTGGCTTTTGCTGAATCAAAAGAACAACTAAGTAGAATCACACAAAATATAAGTGCAACTGGAAGGGATGTGAATATTTAACAGAATGTTGGTAAATCTAAGGTGATGGTGATTAAAAGGGATAAATGCAGAACATATTGTAGTAGATGGAAAGCTTGATTACAATATTGGGAGGAAAGTATCTGCGGGATGATGATTTTAGGGGCTTTAGGAATGTTCCCGAGAAAATTTAAAATTTCTAAGTATGCAAAATTATGTGTTCAATGCAGACAAACCAAGCATAAATATGGTGTGACTCCTGTGGAAATGACATTTTTAAGAGGTAGTTATGGTCTGTCCAAAAGAGACAAGAAGCCAAATACGTGGGTGTATGAGTGCGATATCATAAAGAATGTCGTACATAGAATAGGTGCCATCCAAATGCAATGGTATGGTCATAGAGAAAGAATTTCGAATGAAAGATTGGCGAAAATTTACATGTGTGAATGGAATTTCTGGAATGATCTTAGAATGCGAGATCGTCTTTGAAATAAGTGGATAAATATAATTGAGAGTGAATTGCGTGAAAGAAAAGTTGTGAGCAAGTGCAATAGAAGAGCTTGTATGAAGAAATTGAATAAAGCAAAAGATGTAAGACTGGCATTATTTTTCAAGACCAATCTTAGGGTAAAACTTCTTTTTTCAGTTTGGCAACAGACTTCCTACATTTGCTTGCCAATTCTCTTGCTAATTTATTCATTCTGTAAAATGGTCCAAAGCTCCAATGTTATTCGCTACCATGGATATTCTCTCAATTCAAATAGTTATTCGCTCATTTGCCAGCTCACTGAAATGACAATTCAATCAAAAGTTGTCGGTCCGGCCAACTTTAAAAATGTTGTTTCGAGAAAAACGAGTTTACAGTTTTAAGTAGTAAAGCTGTAGCGTTATTGAGCTCGCATTGAACAGTGGGAGGACTCAGGCTATTTTCGAAATTCAGGCTCTTTTAGAGTTTTCCGGAGCATAAAACGTTTGCATATTATTTTCAAGATACTAAAGAATAGATTAAACAAAAAATTATTTTTGCTAATCTTGAAATGTCTAGGGTAGCCTAATCCCTTAACTAGATAGCAGATAGATAGTTTTAGTAGTTTTTTCTCTGCATTTATTACTATTAGTGCGAGTAAATAATCAAAGTTATGACAACGGCTGAAACATTATTCGCAATTATATTGATAAATACTCAACTGCTGGTTTCGAAATTCTTAACTGAATAAATATTAAACTTGAACTTGCCAAAGACAACTTATGTGTCATATATTATATTATATTATTATTAATAACAACACAAAATATTAATATTTCACTGGTTTCCTATTACATGATAATTTGATGTATTAAAATGCATTTAACCACATGACAGTTATAAAATAACAAATAGTTAAACTGGAATCACCTGCTTCATTATCTTAAAATGATGAACTTGCACGATGTCAAAATATTCAATATAAACTGGAGAAAATGGTATACATTTTAATTTTGTACCCATATAATTACTATAAAGCGTATCAATTTACTTTAACACTCTAAAATTCAACATTTATTTAATATTGAAATTTGTAACTAGAATCTCAAATTTAAGAACTAGTTCCTCCACTTTATTATAACAACTTTTAGAATAAAGTGAATTTCAATTTCGAAATAGTGGGGATATATTTATTTTGGCGGCTGGTTTATTTACGTGCCGTTAGTTTTGTTAAACGAATTTAGTTTACTTTTGTTATTCTATTTCGCAATAGATATACATACGTTACGTCATGTCTATTCCCATCAAATGGTGTAGCAGAAAACATACAGTGGTTTACATAATTATTCGCACAAGATGAAAATTAATGTATAACAGTTATTTTCTCGGAGTTGCGACTATTATTTTTTTTCAAATAATTAATATATTGATAATTCCAATATTTACAAAGTTATCTGCAAAAAAATATATATCTTTGGTAGTTTGACCGAAAAATAAATCATTTTACTGTTATTATATTGTAGTCACAAAATTATTCGCACTAAAGAAAAAAAAACGCTGCTCTATCATTTTAAAATTATGCTGTTGTGCATTTTTATTATTTAGATTTTAGGGAACAACATATTGTTCTATTAATGTTTCATAAAAATAAAAAAATTAACATATTTATCAGTTTTATTTGCAAAAATGAGTCGTAAAATGGTTGAAACTAATTTAAGTGAGAGAAAGTTAATTGTGAAACTAGTTGCACAAGGAAAAACATATCGGGAAATTGGCAGATCATATTTGTAAACAAGTATAAATATGAGGGTACATTGTTAAATAAGCCTGAACGTGGACGCAAAACCATATTAACACCCAAAAATAAGAAGTACATAGTTCAACAAATAAAAAAAAATCCAAAAACAGCCGTAGTAAACCGTACAGCAGAAGTTGAAAATATAATCAAGAGACCCATATCAACTGCAACTGTTCGAAGAGTACTCCGAGAAAATGGTTATAATGGCCGAATAGCACGCAAGAAGCCTTTCATTTCAAAAATAAATAAATTGAAGAGATTAGAATTTGCGAAAAAATACGTAAATATGGAACCAGAGTTTTGGAATACAGTTATTTTCAGCGATGAAAGTAAATATAACATTTTCGGTTTTGATGGTAAACAGACAATTTGGAGAAAACTCAATACAGAGCTCAAAAAGGAACATCTTTGCGGAACGGTTAAGCATGGTGGAGGAAGTGTAATGGTCTGGGGCTGCATGAGCGCTAATGGTGTTGGGAATTTAGAATTTATTGATACAATAATGAATAAAGAATTTTATTTGGATATATTAAAAAAATTTAACCCCTAGTGTCCAGAAATTAGGCTTACCATGGAATTACAGTTTCCAACATGATAATGATCCAAAGCATACTGCTTATATAGTTAAGTCATGGTTATTATATAATGTCCCCAAGCAATTAAAAACTCCTCCGCAATCACCTGATCTCAACCCTATCGAAAATTTGTGGTGGGAACTTGAACGGCGTATTCGAAAAAATACAGTTACTAGTAAAACAATGTTAAAAGCAGACTTCTGCAAGAGTGGAATAAAATAGATGCACAGGTGAGCAAGAAACTAGTTGAAAGTATGCCAAAACGGTTACAAGCTGTAATAGATTCAAAAGGTTTACCTACAAAATATTAAAAACATTATGAACTAATTTTGTTTTATTTACAATATACGTATTTAATATTAGTTTTTGTTGTGCGAATAATTTTGTGTTAAGAAAATGTGACTTAATTTTGTAAGATATTTATATATTGTTTATAAACTAATTATAACTTTGTTTTTTATCCATATTATCTAGTAATGTACATTAATCTAATAGAATTTAAAACGAAACTGTGTTTTATATTAGTAAATTGTGGAAATATTTGATGTTTTTCAGATATTTTCGCTTTGTGCGAATAATTTTGTGAGCCACTGTACATTCATTCAGATCTTGACAATCTTTCGCCATTCAACTCTATTCTTTTTCGCTGGCTCACAACTTTTTTTACGCAATTCATGTTCAATGACACATAAAAGTTGATTTGTGATAAATTAAAACACAGAAAAAACAGTTTATTAGTGTTCCAAATGTGAAAAATATTCGCGATCGTTGGTTTGAAGCATTTAGAAGAAATTCATATCATTTCAAATATGAAGATATAAAAAACAAATATAAACTAAAATAATATATACTTCCGCAAAAAAATTTTTCTCCTGTTCCTTATTTCAACCTCGGCAGATTTATTAGACTTATTTCGCAAGTCCACTAACAAATGCGATCGAATTTTCGGAATTGAAATATGCTCATAAATAGTAAAATTTGAAAGCTATAGGTAACTGATATTCAATAAATAAAAATTATAGTTAATTAATCGGAGTAGAATATAACATTAATATATTTAAAATCTTCAAATTCATTAAAATACGCATATTTAAAATATATTTTATTTCGTAGCTTAAATCTTAATATATCTCGCAAATTGCAGTTTACATGCATGCATAAGTTACTGACAAATTCACGTGAAAATATCAGGACTGGAAGCCAGAATCAAAACATAAATCTAATAACGAAATAAAAACGGAAACTTTCCCGTATATTTGTGCAATTTATTTTTAAAGTAAACGTCTTATAAATTACGTCCGTATTCAAGTAAAGTACCCAACGACTTAGTGATTAGTTCTGTAACCTCCTACTAGCTCTAAAAAAAATTTTAATCAGAAAGGTTCGGTTAAATTTTGCTATTTTGTTATTAGGTGCGAATAATGCAAATAGTGAAAGCTAACAAAACGGAAATAATGTATTTTAATTTTTAACTTTTCCGTACCAGCGTATATTTTTTTCGCCAATTTGTAGTAGCAGCAACAATATGTAGTGTATTGAATTATCACACCATTTACTATGTTTATTTAGTTATTTTTCTGTATTTGATTTGTTTCATACATCGATGAGTTCATTCCCTGCGGTAAAATTAAACGAATTTGTATTTATAGTTAGCGAGCGTCTTAAAGCAGTAGTAATTTAACTGAACCGAAATTAAAATTAAGCACAATTTATCATTTAGCGACATTTATGCAATCAGTAATGAGCAACGGTCTCCAGAAATAAATATAATAGTAAATCTACATATGAACATACTCGAAACCATCAGATCTTAATATCTTGTTGATTTTGTTGTGTAAAATGAGCGAAGAAAATTTGATTTTAATTGTTGTAAAAGAATTCACATCTATGTAATAAAAATAACATCACCAAATATATTTGTAGGAATTTCTGAAAGCCGTTATGTAAAACAAGGAACCATATAGTCTAATCTTTATTCATATGTTTTGCGATTGGTCTATCACTAATTTTAAATGAAATAACACGTGGAAAGATTGTAGTTTGCACGCTTTTAATAAATTATATATTAAATTTGGACCCGATAAGTTTATCATATTATAAGATGGCTGTGAATGAAAATGAAAGGTTGAAAAGAAAACAATACAACTATGTGGCTATGAGTTAGGTGAGAAACTTTCGTTCATTGCTGCGAGCCAAAAGTTACAATTTCATTTTATTATCTGAGTGCACGTACTTAAAGCGATTCTCTACCAAGACCCGTAAAACGCTACTTGTTATCGAATCGCGGAACCGTCCGAATCCATTCAAAATTCGAACGACATACGGTCCCGAACCGAGTCCGCATGACGCATAAAATAGTATGAGAAAACGATATGAACGTAAGCTATATAACAATCGAGTGAACTATCTCGTACACTCAGAGTAAAAACATTATGTGACTGCAGTAAATTGAGCATTTTCAAGCCGGTACAACTTTATAAGAAACATATTTATATTGGGAACACTAATATATAGGAACACTAATTTATGGGAACACTAATTTATGGAAAAATAATTTAAAATAATTTCTTTCTAGCCGTTTTCTTAATTGGTTCCTTTTTCTTTTTTTTTGCGGCCGTGATGTATTCTGGATCTCTTATGGGCATATTCCTTGTGAAGCGTGGATCCACTAATTCCGGAAGAACACAATTTAAATAAAATTTAACCAATTTTTCTTCCATGTGCTCCTTCCAGAATACATCGTCTCTTTTTATTATTTTGACAGTCATGGGGTAATTATCCCCTGTCCAAATTGCGAAAATACAAGTATCTCTTCCTGTGACTGCTAGTTGCCCTTGTATTTGATAATACCATTTATCATTTTTATTTACAACTAGTGAATCTTTTTCATATTTTAAAATTTTGACTTTCTTGTTTCTAACAGCTTCTTCTATTGGTATATTATAGGTCGATAGCGGACACTTTACTTCGGCTATTGAATTTAAGTCAACTAAACCATCTGGTGTTGCTCCTAGGAATGTTATATTTTTATGAATAAATAGACCACAACTATTAATTTTAATATTTAATTGTTTTTCCAATTTTTGAAGTGCCCTAAATTCATTTTCTTTGCCGTGTTTTACTGCTGGGACATTGAGTTCTTTGGAATTATACAGTAATGTTTTTACTAAATTGGCACAACTGGTAGTATTTCTTCTTCTACAGACAGCAAAAAAGTTTGATGCTGTTAATATTTTTCGACGTTCTTCCATCCATTTTCCACTGTCAGCCTGAAACCTAGTTTCTACCTCTAGATTCTGCCGTTCTTCATCATTTCTCTCCAAGCTTTTTAAAAATACATTTTTCTTGGATTCATATTCATCTTTATCCATGTCTAAAATATCACAACCATCGCCATAATCAGGATCAGATAATATAATTTCTGCTTTTCTTTTACGCACATTTACATTTTCTTTTCTTTTTATTGCTAATCTTCTTATTTTTTGTGCTCTTCTAGCTTCAAATCGCTTAACTATTTTGCATGGACTTCGTTGATACATCGTTTGATGCAAATAATAGTGGGGTGATTTTGTATTAAATGATACTGCGGCAGCGGAACATCTTGCTGCATAAGATCCGCGACTAGTGAAATTTATGCGCTTTCCTGTAAGTCACAATAATTATAAATACTAATATATTTTAAAACCTAAATATTAAATTTACCTCCAACAAATTTAGCAATAATCGAATTATATTGTTCAACGATATTGCTGTCAACATCGTAGATCAAACTACGTGCGTGTCCTGCAATATATTTAATTGTTTGCTGTAATTTGGATAGAAATTCAGGATTTTGTAGTAATAAAAAATATCTATTATTGTCCTCTGACTTCTTTTTACAAAAATAATCTGCACATTGTTCGTGCTGTCCATATTCATGACATAAACTATTCTCTATGTCTGCTTGTAAGAGTGAGATAGCTTCGGTTTTATCTGTATGTTTTTTTCTGTGTGCAATTGCACCTGTAACATGTGTACGCATTCTCATAATTTTTCCTTTAAAATCTTTTCTTATTTCAGATCTGTAATGTGTATCTAATACAAGCCGTTGTAATCTTCTACAGTAGCATCGTAAAAGATGATTTCTGCATTCGATTTTTTCAACTGTCACATTACTATATGGTCGTGCCTCAATAATTTTCTTATATGTGCTGCTATCTCCATCAGCAATTATTTTATTATATATGACACCATGATTAGCCATGCTACTTTTAAATCCTTCCACCAGTATCGCTGATTCCATACTGGTTGAACTGCCATTAAAATTTTTATAACACCTATGCTCCGTATTAACATTATATTTTTTGTTTCTATCGCAAATCATACAATATTTGTTTTTCACTCCAATGTATAGGATTTGTTTATAATGGAATCCTATAAGTGCGGCTATTCCAGATAACGCGTTATAATTCGTCCCATAAGATCTCCTTGACCAGCATCCATCACCAACTACTGTGATAAGTGGAGTTCCGTTTTCGTCAACATTTTGTATTTTTCTAGCATACTCCGCTTCTTTCTTCACAGCCTGTTCCATGCAAATCAATGCTGCTTCTTCCCACACACTATTAATTTTATTTTGGCATTTTGTAAAGGTTTGTTGAGACATACAAGGGATATTCATGCTTGTCATAATTTCTTCGAAATTATAATAGCCTGAACCTATACTTATAATACCAGATACGGCTCCCGTATTAATGTCCATATTTTTATCGTCTTTGTCATTCGTCGATATTATAAAATTCCCATTGCACATATTACATTTGAAACACAAATCAGACGAAAGACCTTTTCGTATCTCTTGTATTAAAATTAAATTGTTGATTGAACATGAAAATGCTGGAGCATGTGTATTAATTGCCTGTAATTGTTTAAAGAAATACGCCACATCTCCTATTCTTCTTCCTTCATACAGATAAGACGCTTCAGTGGTTTTATTTGAGACTATGGCCATTGTGTAATCCTCGCTAAATGTTGGAGTGTTTATCACTGGAATTTGAGTGAGCAACTCATTTTTATCTAATTCCATATTCAAAGATGCCATATTTAAATTTAATTTAGCTGAAGCAATATAACAAATATGTAGTTAATTGAAGTGTAATACTTCATAAACACAGAAAGAAGCCAATTACCTTTTCTCATGTTCATTATATTGCCTATTTTTCTCGTTCGACTCACTTTACGTTTTTCTTTATTTATCTTTCCCATTGTTAATAAAAATTTTCACTAACACCGTAAAAACACAAATAGATAATACTTTATTATTATTTATATATATTTATTTATATATTATAACTGTATTAAAACTGAAAATGTTCTTGAAGCTATATTTTCACTGTTTCTAAACGATCTATATTAGAACCATGCCAAAACAGAAGTAAGCGTTCTTCTATGGAATTATCGATGTGATTATGTTATTGAAACACAACAAACGAATCACAACAAACAAAACTGAAAATATAGCTACAGTGACTCAAATCAGTGCGCACACACACTTTACGTTACAATGTTTGTGTCACATTATAATATACTTATACTATATTATTTATTGTTACTTAACGATATAAAATTATTTATTTGGATCAGTATTAGAAAAACAATCACCACAAAAAATTTCCAAATTATGGAGGTATTTTTAAAAAAAGTTTTATAATTTACATGTTTACATTAAACATATTATACTGATAGTCAGTAGTATAATATAGTTGTGATTTTGGCAACAAACATTTTAAAAAATATATTTATTGCACATTTTCAGACGGCTGTAAATATACAATAAAAAAGTATTTAAAACATATAAATTTTATTTAATTCAATTCAGAAATAATGATTATTCCAACAAAAATTATTGTTTAAATAATACATACTAGAACTCATAAGCTATAGTATTAGTTCAGAGCCAACGCAATGCTTGCTTCTGAGAGTGTACTCGTCGCGTATTCATAGCACTGCCGCTAGATGCTGTCATGACTGGTTACAAATTTTGGTAAAATAGTGTTTTACGGGCGCCACTCCACAGCCTATATTGTTGCTATTTAAATTACAAAATTTCGCTACAAGTATAAGAAAGGATTAAACTTTGAATCGCTGAAGTTAGAATTTGATGTTTTTGCTTACTTTTTAAAATATATGCTTTCTAAAAATACCTATATTTAAGTAATTATTAATAACATAACAATACAAAAATATAAAATTCTACTCTCAGCGATGAAAAGTTTCATCTTTATATTTGCATTATCTGCAATTAGATTTGCAAAAATATTTTCCATATAGACTGTAGAGTGGCGCCCGTAAACGCTGTTTTTCGTATAGGTAGAGAATCGCCTTAATATTTAGATTTTTTCGCACCAACTCTTAGAAAATAATAAATACATAAGAAAATAAAAAGTTATAATAAGCTCTAAGTTTAAATTTCTGAACATATAAATATGATAATAAAAATTAATATTATTTTATGACATTAAGAACAAGTCAAGTCGTTTTCCGGTAATTAGGACAATCAAAACAAGTGCGATTACAATTGATATCTAATGCGTAGTATTGACTAACTAATTATAACAATAATTAGTAGAATAATTATGTAAACCTAGCAATGATTAGCACGTATAAATTTTTGTAAATACCTAAATGCTGACTCGTTTATACACGCTAGTGAGCATGGCTCACTGGAAGTGTTCACAGTTGATTGATAATCGGCTGAACATGTTGAGGAACCGGATGCAATTTTTGGGAGCAGAAATTTTTACAATAAATTGAATTCCGCAGAGGTAGCAAGTAAAATTATGTAGGACATTTCTAAAAGTTCTGTATATCGTTATGACAGCATTGAGTACTTTATAAATGACAAAGAACACGCAAAACCTCAAGATAACATGTAGTTATACTACCAGAATATTATCGCTACAGCGACAAATAGATCGCTCACTCAGCTGTTGCCGAATTCACACCAAAACTTTACCATTAGAGAATAATTAGTAGGATTTAGTACCCAATAAATTAAATTCCTAACTGACATGGCAACAAATTATTAATCGTGTTCACCAGACTCAACAATTGCGCAACAGATATTTGATAATCGGCAGAACATGATGCTCCATAGAACATGTTGAGGAAGCGGATGCAATTTTTGAGACCCGAATTTATTAACGCTCAGTTGCGGTTAGCAAAAGTAGCGAATAAAATTATGTCGCTATTAACATGGAATCAATGTTTTGGCAGTTTAAATATGTTTTTTTATATTAGGAAAAAAATCCTAGACTACAAACGTATTTTCTAAGAAAGTTAAGATTTAATGTCGTTGTCTTTTTTGGGACCTTAAAGCTCCAGAAATAAAAAGCATAGATTATATTTACCAAATTTAGTGTAAATCTATACTTAATTTTAAATGGCTAATTGCTGAATAAATGCCGTATTTTAGAAGATATTTGTGTTTTTAAACAGTTTGATTCTCTCAAAAGAATATTAGCAAAATTGCTTTTTTTTTTCGATCTAATGTTACTTCAGGTTATAACTGAAAGCAGTGGGACAATAATGAAATATATAATTTTAAAAATAAGTACAATTCGCCATGCCAAACTTTAGACATTGGCACAGACAATATTAAACAGCTTACCCAAGGCAAGTATTTTAATTTTTACTTTCTTATATGCAATATAAGTAAGTATTGTAATCATGAAAAATTTCGAACTCGAGATTTTAACGGAAATATACGTTTTGACCTTCCCTGAATCGATTCCAACTATTTTTGGAATGACGTCCGTCTGTGTGTGTGTGTGTGTGTGTGTGTGTGTGTGTGTGTGTGTGTGTCTGTGTGTGTGTGTGTCTGTGTGTGTGTGTGTATGTTCTCTACAGCCTAAACGGTTGAGGCTAAAATTATGAAACTTTAAACTTAAGATTTGCATATGCCTGGGGTGTGCACCTCCTATTTTTGAAAACAAAATTCAAACCGGAAGTGCCTGTTTACTCTAGTCATTTTTGGCAATTTCTGCAATTACTCAAAAATGGTTACAGTTACAGAAAAATTTTATGAACAAAAATTAAAGGTATTCTTATTTAGCATAACTATTGTTTGAATGTTTTTTCCAAAAAGTGTACTGGTTTCAAAATAAATTTCTGCCTCTTATATATATTTTTACAAAAATCGTATCATCTGCGATTGTCAATTGTTTAACAAAATAGACGTACATAATTTGTAGTTTGACATTTAATATATATTCTAAGAAATGTATTTAGTGTAAAAGCGTTCTAAGGGTTACAACAAATATTATAAATTAGAAAAATAATGTAACTACGATATGGTTTAACCCATATGCGGATAAGAAAGTTCGGTGCATGACACTGCAGATATTTTGAAATAAAATAGAAGAAATGTATATGTCTTGTTGAAATACGTTTAGAGTAAAAATTCCTTTGTGTAATGATAAGTGGACACTATATTTTATATAATAGAATAAAAATTCGTCTTGCCAAACTTTCAGCAAACATCAGCTATGCTAAACTGCTCGTCGAAGATGAGTACTGATAATTCGCGAAGTTAACTCTTGTTTTACTAGCACGTATTTGTACTTTATTGTACGAAGTATTAAGTAAGTATTGTCATAAAATATCAATCTAGGGATTTTAACGGAAATATACCATTCGACTTTTCTTGAATCGAGTCTGACAAGTTTTGGAATGACGTTTGTGTTTCTCTTTGTATGTGTGTGTGTGTGTCTGAGCGTGATTATTTGTGTGTGTGTGTATGCGTGCGTGTGACTTTATGTGTTTGTGTACGTGCATGTATGTGCCCTTTGTATATTCCTGGCAAGAAAAACTATTTTTAAAAAGAATATTGAAACCGGAAATGCATGTTTACACCAGTCAATTTTAGCGGCTTTTGCAATATCACCAAAACGTAAATAATTAAAATGATAGACATTACTATTTCAAAATAACTATAGTTTGAAAGGTTTCTTGAAAAAGTATACGAATTACATGAAAATTGTTAAAATTCTTACTTGTCTTATATATATTAGTATGGAAGATTATATTTAATTAATCTTATCAAGTATGCTTGTCAACTGTTTATCACGGAAATAATATGAAATGATTATTTAATATAGAAATTATTCAATTTTTTACCTTTATATACTGTGTAAGGTCACTATTATAAGAACAAATGTCTAATATAAACATAAACAAAATGCTAGTCTATGATTTAGTACTATTTCTAATTGGGTACTAAATAGCACTGATTATTTATTTGAAGTGAAGTGAAATATTACTTCAACATAATATAGAAAGTTGTGATTTTTTACAAAACAGATTACGTACACTCAATTTTTTGCATGGCTAAATTATTTTGTTCTTTCTGCATTTCAAACGTTTTGTTTTCTATCTCAAGGTTATAAGAAAAGTAATTAATTTCTCTGCTGAGCTATAGGCAAAAATCAGAAACTCATGAAACAATAAATGAATTTATATATAATTATATATATATATATATATACATATATATATATATATATATATATATATATATATATATATATATATATATATATATATATATATATATATATATATATATATAATACACATATATATATATATATATATATATATATATATATATATATATATATATATATATATATATATATACATATATATAAATATATATATATATATATATATATATATATATATATATATATATATATATATATATACATATATATATATATATATATATATATATATATATATATATATATATATATATATATAAATAAATATATATATATATATATATATATATATAAATATATATATATATATATATATATATATATATATATATATATATATATATATATATATATATATGACCGGTTGACCTGAAGACATCCTACGATCACATCGATGGTTATAACGGCCCCTAAGGTTTGGGCGTCGCCTTGGTATCCTTCACACCTGCATTATAAAAATACAACATGTCATACCGATACCACAAGACATTATACAAAGGATTAGGTAGGTTACAGAATATGGAGACAGTGCCTTAAAGCCCGGTACATACTTGTTCACGACAAGCTTATCTACCAACTGGTAGTCTTCCCTTATGGGCATCCCCCTAACAGGTCTAATCCTGGAGCTACCAGGCACACCCTGTTAGATGGGCAACCGCCAGCTGGTCCAACCCTGGTCCATAGCCAGATACACCCTGAAGGCAGGCTTCCATTACGGGCATTCCCGAATGGGCATCTCCTAGTGGGTCCAATCCTGGCGCTACCAGGCACACCCCACTAGGTAGGCAACCCCAAGTAGGTCCAACCCTAGGCCTCTGCCAGATCCACCCTACTTGGACGAATTTCCCTCAGGTCCAACCCTGGTCGAAGCCAGATCCACCCTGAGGAAGAAACACCTGCACCCACGGTGCAAGTACTGAAATACAGGTCTAATCTTGGAACAAGTCAAGCACGCCCTGATTAGAAGATATAACATTGAGGATAAGGAAATAGGAATATACCTGAATGACAGTGAGAATACTCACTCAACAATTAGCAATCCGCCATCAACATACAGCATTGGTTTGACCAACAGCTTCGCTCGTCCCTTGGACCGCGTCACCCCTCGTATGCACTCACACATGCACAATTCACCCACTCACAACCATAGTGCACAGTCTCACGCATCAACGGTGACTGTTCTACTTAAGAAAGATATAGTTCAACGTCTGCTTACTGTGAAATTTTAAGAACACAGGACCGTAATTAATTAATGCCTTACAGTCGACCAATCCTGACTATACTTCGTCCTCGAAGAATTAATTCATATTTGCAAATAACTGACCGTCTACGCGGTTGGAGACATTTCACCATCTCACACTTGACATCAGGATACTACCAGATATCTATTACTACATGAATTCCCTAACAGGTCCAATCCTGTAACCACCAGGCACACCCTGTTAGGCAGACAACCATAAGTAGGTCCAACCCTGGTCAAAGCCAGGTCCACCCTACTTGGACGTTGTTTCATCAAAAACCACTTCTTTTAAACAACCATCATCTACCCGGGACATAACACAAGTCATAACGGTATCAGAGCAGATTAACACGAAATATAGAATGCAAAAGAAACTCCTCGATCCGCCAACATTCTTCAAATATACCAATGTTTTTAAAACTTAATTGGCGTTGACCTTTACTCTTTAAAACTAAAGATAACGAAAAATAGGAAGATGGAATATTACAACATTTCAATCTCCACCATATCTGACACGCCAGAAATCTACCTAAATGATCAGATTAATCTACGCAAATCTCCGTTACTACAACTAAATTGGAAATCCACTACACTCAATCAAAGATATCTAAATCAAATGTAATTTGTTTAATGTAGATAGTCTGAGTAGTAACTAGCTCGGAACAAACGTAGTACAACTCGAAACACTGTACCACTCAATTAGTAATTTATTGATATGACCATCCACTTTCGACAATTTGTTTATAAGGACGCCGACAAGGAAGGACATCCAACGCAACTTCTGAAATAGGATAAATCATGAAATTGAACTAAACAACAAATGCATACAACGTATTGATAGAAAAATTAATCAAACGTCCCATGCCTGAAATATGCAATCCAAAAGCAATCACAGAAGCTCATACCTGAGCCAGTAAACAGCGTAGAACAGTAGACAAATTAACGCACGTGAACAGAACCACCCGTATTCTAAACATAAAATTGTGGTCGTAGTTCCAATCCAATTCGGTATGATTACAGACTGCAAAGCACCACAAACTGTATTTCTACGAATTTCAAAATGGTGGCTCGACTGGCAAGAACACGGCAGAATACAGACCTGAACCTGGATGAATCATGTTGATGCTTCCAATCGAAATCGCAAACCAAACAAGAACCACCGGAAGCAATCTGAACTTAAGCATTGGTGTAGAACTTTGTATACTATTCGGACAAAATGTTATGCATTTAAATGGGTTTTTGGTTCCCCCTTTTCCCATAAAACACAATCCTAACACAAAAATGTATGTAAACCAAAATATAACAGACAATAACGCAATGTTTTAAGCACACAACACAATATATACTTAAACACTGATATACACTCTCTTGGTGAGTAAGAGGTCTGATAAAACCAATCATGTGTTTATTTAATATTAAATAACATTGTAATAAATGTTAATAAATAAAAAGGTTTCAAAATGAAAGGAATGGATGCTCTCTGAAGAATCAACAGCTGCATAAAATTAAGGAAGTACACAATGTACTATCACAACCACCAGAAACGGATTACGAACTAAACTTTTACAAAGATAATGCATTTAGGGAAGGACAACTAGACCGAATAACAGCGATAGGCATTCAATTAATAGTAGCACAAAAAATGCGTACTCAGGCTGCACAATCGGCGCATAACGATATGGAACATTTTTCTGTTCATAATTCATTAAAGAAATTATGTGAAACGTATTGGCTTCCACGACTGAAACATATCACGAGAAATACATAGCAGTTTCACAAAAAACCCTCAGGCAAAAACAAGGATTAGCCATTCTAATAGCGAATTTACCGGTACCTCTTCATACGATTCAAAATAGATCTTTCAGTACCGTTTCTTAAAACCAATCATGAAGATATTCATCCCCCAGTAATTGTCGTTGCATTCACAAAATTAATAAAATCAATCAGATCAATAAGCGATTGAAGAACCGCGTTCACTTCAAAATCGTTCACCAAACTTTGTAAAGAAATAGAACTAAGCACATCCTTAATGCTGTTGCAACACCTAGTTCAACGTCATCTTCATCAAACTGTGAAGCACAAGATGAATGGGACACTGAAATTAATTGTACTATTTGTACTCATTAGTACAAAGTATAAAGCTACAAGTAAAACATCTAGTGATCTGCTGTCTGTCTTCAGACCAAGATCAAGAGGTTACTCATAGAAACATGTGAAATCGAAGCAGTACTATTCAAACTCCACAACAAATACGAAAAAGTGCAGAAAAACTCAAAATTGATGTACTAGTGTATAAACACAGGTTCGACAAGAACCGAAAACCTGCACGTAAATACAGATCAGATAATTCTGCTGCAATTGAGAAACAAGTCTCAAGCGAAGGTACATGCAAATATTTGCAGTCGCCATATGCTGGACCATTGAAAGAGACAAAAATACTCCCTAATGATAAGTACAATGTAAATCGCAGCAAACGAACATGATTCGTCAATATTGCTGTCGCAAATCTAATAAAACTACAGGTAACATCAGGTGGGGCACCCGACTATTCATCCGAAAATGAAGTCAGCGATGAAAATTCAAAATCATTGGACACGAAACCGTATGCCACAGTAATTAGAGCCAGCGTAAAATAAATCTGTGGCACAAAGAATGGCTGCGTCTGTATAAGAGAAATCTTGGTGATGAGGTTTTTTTATTATTTTTGTCCGTGCCGACAGCGCACGAGTATAGGTATTCCTATGACCATGCCATCGAGTATTCAATGGACCCTTTTTGTTCTATACGTAAACATTAGTCTATCGGTACTAAACAACACAGTGGCGCACGGCCATATTTATCTTTAGCATTATTTCGATAAATTGAAATATTTGAAGTGTGATTTCGTAAACTGGGATACGCAAATCAACTCGAAAAATGCCGATCGGGATACGCAAATCAACTCGAAGAATTCCGATCGGGATACGCAAATCAACTCGAAGAATGTTGATCGGAATACGCAAATCAACTAGAAGAATTCCGATCCCACTTCTGAGATATAAGAGCGCTTTTTCTAACGTAGTTATAGATCGGTTATAAAATACAATATAAACAGTTTTAGAAGAACAATACTAAAGTCTAATTAAAGTCATTACGATTAATATATATAAATGACCGGTTGACCTGATGCTAAGACATCCTACGATCACATCGATGGTTATAACGGCCCCTAAGGTTTGGGCGTCGCCTTGGTATCCTTCACACCTGCATTATAAAAATACAACATGTCATACCGATACCACAAGACATTATACAAAGGATTAGGTAGGTTACAGAATATGGAGACAGTGCCTTAAAGCCCGGTACATACTTGTTCACGACAAGCTTATTGTAAGCATTACAAATGCTAATATGCTGAGACAGCATAGTAGCATCACCTTCCGTGAAGTTACTACTGCAATGTATAAATAACAATATATCGCATATTGTTATGTCAGCAGTTTGACCGACTATATAAGAACTCTATGTGGACAACGACAGGCAGTTGTTCCACCGCATTGTATCATGGACATTTAATATAAACCAACTACGCTATATCGACACCGTGGTAGTCTAGTGACCACCCCTTTCTCATCCTTACCCTAAACGTCTATTTGGCAAGAACCCGAGTATATAAGAGGAGAAGTGACCACCCCAGTCACCCTCTTACATTGGTGGCAGCGGTTCACGGATTTTTGTGCCGAATAAAGATCAGCCAGTTATCTGGCCTGATCGCGACTGGGTAAGAAACAACAAATAGAATGGGAGGTACTGGAGAGAGTACGGTAACACTAGGAGGTCCAAGAATGACATACGGCAATGTAGCTAACACAGTGGAGCAACTCACAGGGAAAGATACGAGCAAATATTTCGAGAAACTTGAATTCCGAGCAAAGTTAGAAGGTTGGTCAGAACAGCAAACCGTAGCAATATTGCTATTACGCATAGGAGGAGAAGCCTATGATTTCATATCACAACGGCTGGACCTACAAAAAGAGAACGTAAGGTACAAAGATATAAAAAAGGCAGTATTAATGAGATTTGAACCACCAAGATTACCGGGTCAAATCTACCGGCTAATAGTACAATGTACACAGGCGGGAGACGAAACAGTACGAGAATTTGCTGACAAGTTACGGAAGTACAAGGAAGAGCTGAGAAAGGACTTGAAGTCTCAAATAATGGAACCAAACAGCAATGCACCAGAAATAGTATCTTCAAATTTAGTATTGACACAATTTAAATCAGGATTGCTCCCACACATCAGAATATACACCAGAACAATAATGGAAGTAACTGCAAGTTTGACATTCGAAGGTGCCGTGGAAATTGCAGAAAGAGAGGAGCGAACACTAATGGCAGAAGCGACGGAATCCTTAGAAATCAATGCCGTCAGAAGAACCAAATCTCCAACCACGAATATACAAACATCAAGATACTGAAATCAGGGCAGAAGAGAAATACAATGTTTTAAATGCAAAAGGAGGGGCCACATACAGAAAAATTGTAGGTACAATCAGAACTGTTTTCGCTGCGGTAAATCAGGACACATAGCAGTAGGGTGTCACGCAAGGGTTTTGAATACAGGCGTAAATCAGTACCATAAGCAAAGTAATGCATATTACAGGAGTCAAGGAAACAGATGTAATTTAAAACACCTAAAGCCTTTCGTCCGGGTACCAACGCGAGGGGTCAACAGATTCACATACGGGAGGAGAATAATAGTACCAAATATAAACGGAATACGACCAAAGGAAATTGCAAATCTCTTGATTCTAGAAGTAAATAACAGACCATTGAAGCTGTTGATTGATACAAGATCAGCCATCTCACTAGTATACGTAGAAAAACATCGGGTAAAAAGACAATGTATAGGCACATTAACTTCAATATCGGGGGAAGAGTTAACGTACAATGGTACATTTTAAAAGAAACAATAGCAATTTTTCATTTGACTGCGTAACTTGTCCTAACGAACTGGCATTGGAAGCAGATGGACTACTCGGCCGAGATTTTTTGAAACAATTCAAAGCAAAAATAAATTGCCAAACAAATTGCATCACGCTTGGAAATACGTTAATAAATAGCGAACATAAACACGGACGTGAAATGTAACATCAGCAAGGTTACTACAGAAATAGCAACGCAGACAGAATATAAAAACAACGTTGATACAGGTCACGAAATGCACAAAGAATTAACAGTAGCAGCAGAAAATAAGGTCAGGGTAAAAGAAGAAACAAAAATTCCGCTAAGAAGTGAATATGTATGCCACGCTACCCAAAAACTTTACAAACCAGGAAAAGAATTATTAATCGAACCAGAAGAAAAAAACATATACGGCCTAATGACAGCCAGGGTATTAACCAAGAGCGAGAAGGTGATACCTATTCGATTAATAAACATAACAAACACCACTGTGACAATTCCGAAAAGAACTGTAATTGGAAGGGCAGAAATATTCGAGAATAAGACAGAAAATAAGCAAAATCTAACAGAATTCGTAGACAAGACGCTAAGAGAAATGGAGACCAAGGAAGTAGAATGTTTAGCTAATTTAATCGAAATACAGTCAGGCAAGAGTTTCAAGAAAACAGGATGAAGTACAAGTTAAAAGAATGGAGCTGCAACGTATCAAAGAACGTATAATGAAGATTGCACGCCAAGAAAATAGAAACACGGAAAGACGAGAAGTGCCAGAGGATACAAGGAACCAATTTGATATAATACACAATATATGTAATTGTAATTGGGCTAAACCGACGAAGGGTGAAGAAGATAATAACATTGGAATACAATGGGATAGCATGCAGAAAAGCGAACCACACAAACTGGAAGACCATTTCGATTTAGAACATCTAGATGAAAATACAAAAAAGCAAATGATAAGCATACTAGAGGAGTACAAGGATATTTTTCTACTAAAAGGTACAAAACTGGGGTGCACGCATAAAGTAAAACATAAAATAATAACGAAAGAAGTACCACCAATAGCGAAAACGGCATATAGGGTCCCATTCAGCCAAAAAGAACTATTGCAGAAGGAATTAGCAAAAATATTAGAAGAAGGGGTAATCGAGCCATCGGATTCTCTATGGTCCTCACCAGTAATAATCGTACCAAAAAAATCGGAAAAGGGAGAAAACGAGATAAGGGTTTGCATAGACTTCAGAGGCCTGAATGAAGTAACAAAAAAAGATCACTTCCCAGTAGCAAACATGCAGGAAACGCTCGACCAACTGGGAAACGCGAATTTATTTACGACGCTGGACTTAGCGTCAGGTTACTGGCAAGTAGAATTAGAAGAAAACGACAAGGAAAAAACGGCATTCACCACCGGAGGTCAACACTACCAGTTTACGAAAATGGCGTTTGGACTAGCAAACGCACCAAGCACATTCCAAAGATTAATGAATAGTGTACTGGCAGTATTAACCGGAGAAAGATGTTTAGTATACCTGGATGATGTGATTATATTTAACGGAGAAGGCACAGCAGATCACATTGCAAGATTGACTAAAGTTTTCGACCGTCTGCGAAAAGCAAATCTAAAATTACAACCGAATAAATGTAAATTCTTAAAATGTGAAACGAAGTACCTAGGACATGTGATAAGTCAACACGGAACTAAGACGGAACCAGAAAAAATTTCTACAATCAGAAACTATCCAATACCAAAATCTGTGAAGGAAATAAGAGCATTCTTAGGACTAGTAGGCTTCTACCGGAGATTCATAACAAGATTTGCTAAAACTGCAGTCCCATTAACCCAATTAACAAAGATAGTTAGGTAGGTAGGATTAAAATTTAAAGGCGTATCAGCCTCTTGGGCTATTCACACCATAAACTATATTATGAAATAAGCTTACATTTTAATTATATATTGTGTAAAAATAAAATTATAAACTTAAAATCTATTAAATGTAAACTAGTAATAAAGAGGATTTAAAAATGTTTATAAATATGAATAAAATGTACATGCTTAAAATTGTAAAAATTAAAGTTATTGTAAAATATTATTGAATGTAAAAAAAAAAAACGTGTATAAATAAAACTAATGACAAAACTAGCACTTTTAAATAAAGGCAAATAGACCTGTATTCCTGAGGAACAGAACGACTCTGTCAATGAGTGTCGAATGGTCACCAAGGGCCACCGACAGGTCAAGTGACAGACCCGCCCTGTTTCGCTGCTCGGTAAACTGGGAGCACTCCAACAAAACGTGCGCCACTGTCAAAGCAGTGTCACACGTTTCGCACATCGGAGCCTCCTCACGGCGCAGAAGATGACCATGCGTCCACCAGGTGTGCCCTATTCGGAGTCTCGCCACAGCGACCTCCTCCTTTCGGGATGCCCTATGGGAAGCATCCCATGGCCTTAAGTTGTGCTTAACATTTTTAAGCATCTTGGAAACTATATGACTCCACCTTTCCTGCCACTGATCCATGATCCGATGCTTAAAATAACCTTTGAGGTCATCAGCAAGCACCCGATCACAATCAATGGTGGCCTTGGACAAAGCTCGCTTAGCTGCTGCATCAGCTGCTTCATTCCCGCGAATACCAACATGACTCGGTACCCAAATAAAGCGCACGATAGACCCTTTTGACGATAGTGTCATCAAGGTTGCTTGTATCTGCTGCAAGAGAGGATGTTTAGGGTACAAAGAATCAATCGCTTTCAAAGCGCTCATTGAGTCTGACACAATAACAAAAGAATTACGTGCGAGTCTGCAAATATAGAGAAGTGCTTGGTAGAGTGCATACAGCTCTGCCGTGTATACGAACGAGAGTTTGTGAAGACGAAACTCACATGCACCTCT
>OX122899.1:9756866-9781423 GCA_944738965.1 Nebria brevicollis
TATATATATATATATATATATATATATATATATATATATATATATATATATATATATAAAAGAAAACAATCAAAAAACAATTCTATAAAGATACAGATTTTACATTATCAACAATTATATATTAGAAATCGTTTGCAGCAACACAAAACGACTTTCATCGTGTTTGACTATAAATTAAATTATATTTCGCAAAAAACTGTCATTGCTAAATCTATTTCTTTAAAACGTACTTCTCGTAAAACTAGGTTCGGGAAAAAATCGTGTTAAAAAATGGTCGAGAACCTTCCGCTGAGCACATTGCCTATACACCGTTTTTACGTATGCATATCTCAGTGCTAAACGTATGTATAATTTCAATTTGGAACAAAATAAATTATATTCTTCCTTCGGTAAGCGTTTATTGGAGGCTACAGTGCCTATGATATATGAGTAGAATTTAGTTCAACTGAATATATTATGTGGATTGTTTAAGTATCAGCAGCAGGCAGCAATGATCTTTACGGTCAAAAATAATTTGTTTTGCATACTAAAATTTGGGTATACGTAACAAATATTTAGTACATATAGAACCAGACAACATTTTGGTGCTAGCAAATATTTACTGTGCAATGTGTGCTCTTATAACAAATTAATTTGTGCTAATAGTAACTGAAATTATCGGAGCATTTTTATTAAAATATGTGCTTGATACTTTATTAGTCATTGTAACTAATAGTTGTTTTAAGCTAGTTTTAGATTACACAATAAACAGAACAAAAAGTTGTACACGAAATTGACCAACCTAAAATGTATCAAACAACAAATTGTTTGAAATATTGTATTGCATCATAAATTGTTGAAAAATGACAATGAACAAGACAATTTTCGCGACAATTCTGAGGGGCGCATGCGCGCGCAATGTTTACATTCCCAAACACTGTCGATTGCTAGTTGGAATACTTTAGGAGCTACGTACTCTACCCAATAGAGTGCGCGCAAGTCATTTATCCCTAGATCCTGACAAATTCAATAAGAACCTATTAATAATGAATTATATTAATCAAATTCGAGGTGTGCAATTTAATTAAATATATAACATATCAATCCAAGCCGAAAATGCATAAGTACAATATGGTTATGTTGTAATTCACGCGGGACGCAGTCATACCACACATATAAATTTTGTAATAGTTGGTATGCGACTTACTAATACGGCACCAGACTTTGCTTTTTAGCTGTGTATGGCAGAGTCGAGTTATGTCGTACTCTGGCGTAGTTGGAACGCATGTAATCATACACTGTGTTACACAATGTTAACTTTGCACCTAGATGGAAAGCACCCAATGTATCTAAGACAAAGGTTTTAGCGTTAGAAAAGGAAGCATTTAGCAGGACAGTGTGCAACATTGATATGGATGGATGGACATCGACTAGTGCTGGTTGTATGGGCTTTTATTGTTGTTTATTCTTTAACTATGGGATGTACGATTGCGAGATTGGAAGAAGAGTGTCTGCTGATTAGATTCTAAAGGGTTTAGGATTTGTTGCGAGAAATTTTTAGCATTTCTAAGTATGAGTATTCAATTGTTGATATATGGGAAGGAATATTATGTTCGGCAAACGAAGCATAAAAGGCGTATGACTGCTGTGAAAATGACATTTTTAAGAGGTATTTGTGGTGTCATTTCATTTCAGAAATAGTCAGGGAAGGTCATGTCGAATGAAAGATTGACACATAATATTTATGTGGCGAATCGAATGATGTGAAATTGCGAAGTCGCTCTTGGAATAACTGAATAAATCTAAATGAGAATGAGCAGTGCAAAATAATAATTGTGAATAAGTGGGATAGAAGAATGTGCGTAAAGAACTGGTTGAATCCGAATGAAGCAAAATCATTTAGATAATGGCGAACGATGACCAAATTGTGAATGAATTTAAATAGGTTTCTGCCACCCTTTTTGATGGGAATTGGCAAATGAATATCTAAATTTCATTGCAATAACTAAACAGTTTAACGGAATGGGTACTTCATGTCGATAAATACATTATTAATTTATAAAATCAAAACTAAGGTGTAATACATGTTCCTATAATTTATTCTGCAATTAAATTGATATTCTAATATTTATCATATCGGATTTTTATTCTTTTTTGAAATATTTATTCAAGCTGTTTACATTTTCTTTTGTTGAGCCTGATAATTGCGATAATTGCGACAGTCGCCTGCTTTACTTTAAATATTATGTTTGCAAATAATTTCCTTAATTATTTAAAAAATAATAGTATAAGCTGCCTGACACCGGATACAAACGCATACATATTACCTGATTTTCGTAGTTCACATCCGCTGTTGTTGTTGTATATATTTTACACAAATTTGAGAATTAGATTCCGAGCTCAACTGAGTCCTTTTATTGACTTTTCGTGTAATTTATCAAAAATTTCTTGATCGATATAATTTTTATAGAGAAAAAGAAAGTAAGATACATTGACATCTAACTGTCGGTATTTATATATTGGTAATATGGTAGAACTTTAATATTTTCAATCGTAGAACATAATGAGAATAATTACACAAAACTCTTACCTTGAAAACAGAGCAAATCTATTTTAAAATGAACACCACATATACAAATGACTACCTTTCAAGCACGATTCAGATTTACGCGTATTCTAATCTTCGTCCATACAGGTTAGACACCGGCTACCACCACGCATGTTGTCGTATCATATATGACCGAAGTTATTCGTTATCACTAAAGAATATAATTGTAACCAAAGAAAATTGCACATAAAACCACTACCAAATTAATTTGTGCAGTTTACAAACCATGCAACTAATATTGCAAATAAAAATTACATTGTCTATTTATAACAAAGATTAGAAATATTAAATAAATAAAAAAACATCTGCAGTGTTTTGCACTGAACTTTCTTATACGCATTTGGGTTAGACCACATCGTAGTTACATTATTTTCTTAATTTATAATATTTGTTCTAACTTTTGGAACACTTTTACACTAAATATATTTCTTAGAATAAATATAAAATGTCAAACTTCAAATAATTTAAGTCTATTTTGTTTTTTTGATAAACAATTGACAATTGCAGATGATACGATTTATGTAAAAATATATATAATAAGCTGAAATTTATTTTGAAACCAGTACTCTTTTAGGAAAAAAAATTCAAACAAAAGTTGTGCTAAATATAAATACCTTTAAATTTTGTTCATGCAATTTTTCTGTAGCTGTAATCGTTTTTGAGTAATTGAAGAAACGGCAAAAAATCACTAGAGTAAACAGGCACTTCCGCTTTGAATATTTTTTTCAAAAATAGGAGATGAACACCCCTGGCATATATCTTAAGTTTAAAGTTTCATAATTTTAGTTTCAACCCTTTAGACAGTAGAGAGCATACACACACACAGACAGACAGACGTCATTCCAAAAATAGTCGGAATCGATTCAGGGAAGGTCAAAACGTATATTTCCATTAAAATCTCGAGTTCGAAATTTTTAATGATAACAATACTTACTTATACTACGTATAAGAAAGTAACAAAACAGTGTTCGACAATCATAGATATTTGGCTTCTGCCACATTTCCAGTTCTCTGATTCATAAAGTGTCTCTTGTAAATCGCAATATGAAGGGAGTTAATTAGTTGGTTATTTGAAAGAGCATGGCAGGAATATGTTTGTTGTGTAATTTGAGTAAAGTTTGCTTGCAAGCCTACGAAGCCTTATAATAGATTAACGATATGTTATTTAAAAATTATTAGATTGGAAGCACTGGTGAAGAATCTCAAGGTCACAATTGTCAAAACACTATTTTATTGTAAATTCATTCCAGAAATATTGTTTTTCTGCCGTATATACGTAATGACTCTTACAGTCGCACGATTTATTTATTATTTCTTGGTGTTTAATTGTTTTATTTCAAAGTTTGCTTTAATTTTAACAAATATTCACAAACACTAATTTATTCATTAAAACTTTACTCATTGCTATTTAATTTGATGTAAATTCGTCAAGAAATAAGCAGCAGGTAATATAAGTTAGGATAGACACTATAAGCAATATTTTAGCAAATTTTATACGAGTATTTAGTAAAAATATCAATTTTTTTTTGTAATAATAGATAGAACGGTTATTTATTGTAAAACATATTTTTTTCAAAATACAAAACTCATTATTGATTTTTGATCGTCGTATGCACTATCGACGAGCTGAAGCATTCGCTCGTAAATAATTAAAAGTTCTCATTTCAAACTCACTAGGCCTTTTATTTCCGGAGTTATTCGGCCTCAAAAAAGCAACGAACTTAAATATTTACTCTAGAAAACTTTTGAAAACCCTAATAATTTGCAATAAATTCCATTATTATTTTAGCCTTGAATAATTTTTTCTAAAATAAAAATCTAACGGCGTTGAAACATATTTAATAATTGCCTAAACATATATTGGCAGATACCAGCGCCAGCTACTTTTGCATAGCTAAATAAAAGAACAAGACTGCTGGGTTAGACCTATGTTGGTTGTTGTCGTTTGAAAAACAAATATGGCGCTCTTTTATATTTCCGGTAATAATTTATGAGAAGTGAGCGTTCAGAAATACACGTTTTGAAATTTAATTTAATACGCAATTAAAATTGTTAAAATAGCCATAGAAGAAAATTTATATCAATAACGAATGATGGAATATCAAATTATTTCATTATAAATATAACTAAATAAACGAAACATAATTTATTTTTAAAAAATCATTATGTGCTCATTTACCTTTGAACGAACAAAGCAGACACCAAATTATTTGGTTGACGCACAACCATCAATCTGATATTTACAAATTAAAACAGTAGTACAACTTAATAATTATTACTGTTAATTATGATATTGATCCATGTACGGAAGAAATGTTATCGTTATAAATGACTTTTAATAGCGTTTAATTTAGAACATAAAAGGATGACGAAATTCCGATAAAATAACACCGGTTTTGATCATCTGGATTTGGAGTTTAGTAAGCGGTATAATTAAATAAAGTTAGTGTAACATTTTCCAATGTATATTGTACCTTCAAGGTGGAAGACGATCATATCTTTGTGGTCATTAAAATATTATTGGGTTCCTATAATTTTGATTGAATGAAAGCAGTTCAATGTAGGACCGAGATGAACAAATTTGTGCTATTCTAGCATTTGAGTGTGGCATGAAGATGAAAGTGTAAAAATCGATTTTAAACTCCATCCGTGTGGGTAGTTAGGTGCAACTCTATGAAGGGATAACTAATTGATGGAGACATATTGAAGTGAAATGCACGTGTACATTTACAGATTTATGCCTTAATTGGCAATTTAACGTAAATATATTTAATTCTTCTATTGTGATAAGAATTTAAAATGTGATTTGTTGTAAAATAAATTTTATTGCTAATTTTTACAAAATTTCAATGAAATATTTGTTAAATTTAATTGTCCTAATACCAACATTAAATTTAGAGTTATGGGGTTTCCCTAGTGTTACAACCGTAAAATGACATCTTATTTCAAAATCGATACTAGATGAAGAGGAATAAAGATAGAGACACGATTTTCGGTACAAATATTTATTATATGTGAAATTTTAGTATTATGATATACATTTTTTTAAAAACACAAGATTGCGGTCGGGACGGCCGGTTGATACCGTGCGCACGGCAGAATTTCTTCATCTGCGCGGCACAGTGCAGGGATCACAACTTTGATCTGAAAAATAAAACATTTTTCTGTTACTGGGCAATATTATTGACGGTTATATCTTGAGTTTTATACAAAATAGGTATATCTAGTTACTTTAAAAAAATCCAAAAAACATAGTAAAAACCAATATTTTGTTGAAAGCTAATAAGAATATATATTAATTTTGAGGTTCCAAATTATTTGAATCTATTCCGTTTTTCTGTTAAACGATTGACAGTTGATACGATTTATGTAATAATAATAAAAATAAGTACAACTTTCAATAGTCATTTTCTTGTAACCGGTACCTTTTTTGAAAAAAGATTTCAAGCAAAAGTTGTGCTAAATATTTATATCTATAATTTTTATTCTGACTATTTTGGCTGTAAGTGCAATTTTGAGTTATTGCACAATACGCAAAAAACGACTAGACTAAATATGCGCTTCCGGTTTGAACAGTATTTTAAAAAATTGGAGGTTTTCCTGCTTGACACATACAAATTATAAGTTTAAAGTTTCTTAATTTTACCTTCAACCGCTTCGGCTCACACACAGACAGACGTCATTACAAAAACTACGTATAAGAACGTAATTGTTAGAATCGATTCAAAGTTCAAAAAGTATGTTTCCGTTAAAATCTCGAGATTTGAGATTTTGTGCTCGCTTTTTCCATCACACATTTCGTGCCCTTTTCGTTTATTTAAAAAAGTTTCAATATCTCTATATGAGCTATTTTTACACAAAAACTTAGTTTAGTTCAGTTTAAACTAATATCTTTGAATATACATCTTAATAGTTTATGGCGTGAATAGCCCAAGAGGCCGATACGCCTTTAAATTTTAATCCTAATCTTAATAAGAATGGCAACCTACATGTAACGCGTGTTAACGCTAAAAATGTATAGAAACGTACACAGCCATCTATCCGCCTGTACATTGAACTATTATGACAATTTCTTTAACTCACTGCGCATGTGAGTGATTGAAAAGGGATCGGTGGCGCTTTATCTAACATAAGATTAAGAAACAGACTAAAACTTATTAATATACTATATAACTCTATTTAATTACACAGACGTTTTAAACAAAATTAAAATATAATTATTTAAAAAATTCAGAAATATTTAGCATAACAAAAGAAAAAAAATTCAAGTTACAAAGATTGTTAGATTATTTCTAACAGCGCAACCGATCCTAGGTTAATTATGTTTTCCATTATTCACACACAATATCACGAAGCTTATTCAATTGCCATTAACTGATTTCTTTTGGTTTTTGATTAATGCCGCAAAGTATATGCACCACCGAATCTCGCCATAAGAAAACACATCTCTCAGCGTTGACCGTGTATATTTCCATTTTCCTTTTGGTTTTAAATAAATAAAACCAACGAGTAAAATATTTCCTTTTTGTTTAGTTGAATTTTTTATCGATATATGCATGTACAGTGAGCGCAAAAAGTATTCGTACAGGTCAAGTTTTCATAATAAAACTACATTTAAAGAAAAACTATTGAAGATAGATCAAAAATAAAAATATGTGGAGTTATATGGAGTCATATGTTTATTTAAGTTACGAAAACTATTCATCAAAAATAATATTAATGTGGAAATAAAAATTAAAAACCAATATCACTACCCAAATGAACGCGCAAAAAGTATTCGTACATGTAACAAATTGTTATAATAATTTCAATTTTAGACAAATAACCTATATTTTTTTGGATGTCTATTGGCTCTAATAATAGTTAGGAGTCTGTTTGGTATTAAATTTACCAAATACCTTAAAAAATATTGAAATGCTATCCCATTCTTCATTGTGCTCAATTTTCAAATAGTTTTTGTTAGAAATTAGCTGTTTTCTTATTTCTTTTTCATCTTAAGTCCATAAATGCTCATTTTTATTAATGTCTGATGATTCGGAAGGCATTTTCGATAGCTTGGTGTATTAAAAAGGATACACAATCTGGAGTACCAAGCACTATGTTTTGGATCATTGTCTTGCATGAATATGACATTTCTCTTGGCGTCCATTTTCTCCATGCTAAGAATGAAATATTCTTTTAAGATGATGTTATATACTATATAATCCATAATTCCATCAATTGAGTGTAGTTTTCCAATACCAGCAACACTCATACATCCCCATACAAGTACATGTCCGTCACCGTGTTTCACTAAACGAAGTAAGCTTATTTTGTCAAATTCTGTTTGTGTTTTTCTCCCGAACCAAAATTATTGTTTTTTGAGTCATCAGGATATATAACTTTATTCCAAAGCTAAATTTTCCATTTATGAAGTCTTTAACAAACGTCAATCGCTTCTTTCAATTAACTTCGCAATCTCAATATTTTCTTCGAGCAGATCGAGTATGATACCCAGTATATCCTAGTACATTTCGGATAGTCCACGGACACAAATATATTTCAGTGGTAATTTACAGTTCTTCAGTAAATTTTGGTGCAATAATTTATGGAATTTCTTTAATTTTCCTTACAGTTTTCCGACGATAAAGGCAACTGACTCTGGTGACCGGGCCACTCTTGTCTTTATTTTTCGATGTTTTAGTTTCACGAAAGCTATTAATTCTATTTTACATTGTGGAATACGGTCTATGTATGATACTCGAAATCTTTCTCAATGAAATAATAAATTTTCTTTCGGTTTAACTAGTTTCTTTGATTTTACTTCTTATATTGCACAGATAATTAGTAAATGACATTAGTTTATGGAAAATTTCATATAATATGTTCGGGGGAGGTCCCATGTTATTGTTATTCATGCCATTCTATAAGTCTATAAAGTCTATAAAATAACTGATGCTGAAACAAAAAAACTAAAGCGTACGAATACTTTTTGCGCGCTAATTTGACGTGTGTCATCGGTTTTTATTTTTTATTGGCACTATAATTTAATTTTTGTTGTTAATTTATGTATAAATATTGAATGTGTTTATCCATGATACTCTACATATTTTTATATTTTACTTGCCCTCAATTGTTTTCCTGTAAAAGTAGTTTCTTTGTAAAAATTTTAACTGTACGAATACTTTTTGCGCTCACTGTATATATATTTAAATGTATATGTCGATTTGCATTGCCATTGAATTTATTACCGTATGAGATCCACATGACTTTTTCTGGTCGTCCCCAGTATTTATAAAATTAGTTTCACTGTAGATCGTGGAATTTGCAAGGCAGTGCTTTATTTAAGCTGAGGTGTCATTTTTATAAACAACATTCTTCTAAAGTGTTATGATAATGATTACTAGGTTGCATGTGTATATCGGTGTGTATGTACAACAGATTAAATTGAATGAATGAAATGATTACAAAATTGTTATTGCAAACACTGTTATTATTCGAACTAGATAGAGGGTTCATAACACCCTTATTGCCGCGTTGTTTTTGCAGATAGTGCCGTACCCACTTTTTTGGCTATTAAAGAAAATACAACTGACAATGTAACAACAGATAATAATTTACAACCCGATGACAATATGCCAGACATTTCTATGTTTGAAATGAATAGTATTGTATATTATGTAGGGTATATAGTTTTCAAATGTGTGACTAAATTTAACTGTGAAATTTGTGAGACCACTTTGCGAAAACCTGCGACAGAAGATGCTCTGTATGATAAATCAGAAATATTAACTATTTTACGAGATTATGGTGAATCAAATCAAATAGACTATTTGTGTAGACCAACAGATATAGTTGTGAACATTATGAAAGAGTGTTTGTTTATTATTAATAATTTTTATGAATCGAAAAAACATGTAGTAGGATTTAAGCAGAAATTGATTACTTAAATAGTGTTAGAAATTAATAATAAGTATCCCGATTGGCTTTCGGATATTGAAGATTGTTTGCCTCGCAAAATGTATATGATAGAGCTGTTGGGAAAAAGTAAAATACACAAAATGTTATTATTAGAATCGAAAACATTAAGATTTGCTCGAGATGCTAAATGTTATGATAGAAAAATGAAAATTTTATTAAACACGTAAGAATGTATGTATGTACATACATACTCTTAAAATTATATTCACAACATTTTTTTATCCAAACTTTAATTCCTACTTGCACTTTAAAATGCCGATACTTTTTTTCTCTGTTGATAACTTAAAATACGAATCATGCATGCAGGAAAGTTTTGCCAAAAAGACAGAGAGTAGGGGGAGCTAGAAGAAACATAGCCACCAATGGAGCGAGTTTATGGCAGTAATCTTTAAATTTTCTAAATGACGCACTAACTACAAGATGTCGTGGTATCCGATAAAATAGTAAAAATTTGAAAGGATTAAATGTTAAATATATTTAATATATTTGCTTGCTATTTATCTAATCAAATTAAATTTCAGATGATTTTAAACTGTATATTTAAAAAAAATTATTTATTTATTTTTTAGTATGTATATCGGAATCCATTTTGCATTTCATAATAGATAAATGAACTGTCATTCGTTTTTTATTAACTTATATACTTATCTAACGTGTGTGTTTTTAATCGTTTTGAATTGGCATTGTGAGGTTGTTACTTTTGAGAAATCTCTTTTTTTGGCATGTAAGTATTAAATCACAAATAAATAGTAAAACTTTGAAATGAAGTCTTTAATAATTTGTTCGTAGTATGCCCTTCTAAAACGATACTGTTGTGTTCATGTTCGCTTTGATAGAGAAGAACGGCTTGCAAGTTTTCCGAAAGTCAGAGCACTTGTCCATATATAGTTGGAAAAATTCAACAATCCGCGGTTGCGCTCTATCCTACCTGCACATGTTTATGGAACCACTTATGCGGATGTAATTTATCAGGAATGTATCACTTTATTGCTTGGAGATTTCTATATGAATGCTATATTATAAATATGCAGAGTATTCATTTTTAAGTAATTTCTATTTTATTTTGTATACAAGTGAAAAGTCATGGGTCATATGGTGCTCTTGGAGTAACTAATTGTTCTTATAATGTCAAGATTCAGTTCAAATGTCTGTTTTCCAATTCACTTAGAACTATTACGAATGGTAGTTTTTCCGAATTAATATTAATTTAATCATTATAAAAACTATTCATATTCGAGTGATGGACCAAATAAAAGCCGAATATTATTAATATTTAATAATAAAAATATATTTCTTATATTATTAGTATATAAATATGTGTATGTTATGTAAAATTTAATTTACTGAATTAGTAAAAATATTTGTATTGTTTAAATAATCTTTTTTATTTAGAGGTATCTTTGATACTTTTGCTTTTCGTGGAAATACGGAAAGTAAAAGTATACCTATCCTTGTCTACCTTAAAAACATATTTACTTTGGGTAGCTAAAAACACATAAGCTTGACATTTATGAAGTTTTTTGTAACAAAACTTTGTTGGTAGCGGCAGCATCGTATGATTGATCAGTCTAGGGGCCATAAATGGCTCTACCTTACGCGGGAAATAAAAAAAAAACGGCTTCGTAACAACTTGCCTCTGCAGTAACTAGCCTCGCCGTTATATACATATATACATACTATTTGATAGTGACGGTGTTCCCCACGCTTATTTTTCTCACGGCAACTATATGTCTTACAATGAACTTTCTTATACGTATATTATTTAGATACATATTTTTACTATTTTATTAAAATTGACTAACCTTTGAAACACTTTTTCACTAAATATATTGAATACAATAATTATTAAATGTCAAATTTAAAATTATTTGCGTCTAGTTTGTTTTTGTGTTAAACAATTGAAAGACGCAGACAAAATAAGAAGAAATTTTAATAAACATTTTCTTGTAACCAGTATTCTTTTTGAAAGAAAAATCAAAAGTTGTGCCAAATATTGATACCTTAATTTTTATTCTAATAAATTATGCTGTATATGCAACCATTTTTTAGTAAACTGCAAAACATAACCTGAGTAAACAAAAACTTCCGGTTTGAATTATAAAAAGGCACAAAAATTACAATTACAATAATTTTATGTTAACAAAATGGTATTTTTTTAATTAGCTTGTGGACCAGTTTTAATTTGTTATATATGTTTATTTAAGTTTTAGTATCTGTTTCGGGTTATTTCATTTATATTTTAGTTCAATTTACATTTAATGACTTAGTGACTTTTGTTTTCCGCATTTAGTTATAACCGATATAATGTAATGTTTAGTTAGATTTCCTTTTCCTAACTCAATTATGTTAAAAATCATATTGTCATCATGATTTAAATAAATTAGTAGATATTTAACTTTTAAATCTATGTAAATGCTTTTGTTTTTAACTGCGAACTTTTTACTTTCTTATACGCAGTATATGTAAGTATTGTAATCATGAAAAATTTCGATCTCGAGATTTTAACGGAAATATACGTTTTGACCTTCCCTGAATCGATTCCGACTATTTTTGGGATGACGTCCGTCTGTGTGTGTCTGTCTGTGTGACTGTATGAGTGTGCCTAAACGGCTGAAGGTAAAATTATATGAAACTTTAAACTTAAGATTTGCATTTGCCTGGGGTGTGCACCTCCTATTTTTGAAGAAAATATTCAAACCGGAAATGCATGTTTACACTAGTAATTTTTGGTGGATTCTGCAATTACTCAAAAACGGTAAGTTACAGAAAAATTGTTTGGACAAAAATTAAAGGTAATTATATTTCACATAACTTTTGTTTGAATTTTTTTTCAAAAAGATTACTGGTTTCAAAATAATGGCTATTGAAATTTCTGCTTATTATATATTTTTTTATATAAATCGTATCATCTACGCCTGTCAATTGTTTATCAAAAATACAAATAGACTTAAATAATTTGAAGTTCGACATTTTATATTTATTCTAAGAAATATATTTATTGTAAAAGTGTTCCAAAGGTTAGAACAAATATTATAAATTAGATAAATAATGAAGCTACGATGTGGTCTAACCTAGATGCGTATAAGAAAGTTCGGTGCAAGACACTGCAGATGTTTTTAATCTGTAATTCGGCATTGACAGTAGCCAATAAATTGCGATACGGAATAAAAATGCCGGGAGATGAATCTGATTTTGATAATGCTATGCCCCATACTGTACTATAATGGTTACGATAACAATTACTCAAAATTGTTGAAACATTCAATTTGCTTTACAGTTTAGAGCTGAAAAGTTTAACACAATTTAGTTTTCGTTCTGCTATCGTATGCCAAATGTTATGGTATAGTCAGGATGAAAAAATGTCGAATAAAGATTAATGAAAAATATATACGTGGTTGAGATGAATGGTGAGAGAATGCGACGAATAAATAGATACATATTATTGGGAATGAATTGCGTGAAAGAAAAGTTGTGAGAAAGTGGAATAGAAGAGCGTGGATAAAAAATATGATGAATTTGAATGAAGCAAACGAAGTATATAAGGTTAGAGCTGGCGAAATATTGTCAAGATGCGAACAATTGTAACGGATTTTCTGCTACCCCATTTGATGGCATATGTATAATGCCGTATATGTATTCATGGAGTTATTTCTTTTAAAATTATTATGTTAAAAGTAGGTTAACTTCTAAAATTAAATATGTATAAAATGTTACATATGTTTACATGTGCATATAAAGCCACCATTATATAATTAAACAAGAGAAGCACGAGGAATGACTGTTGCGTAAGAGTGTTAAAAAAACACCTGCAGTGGCTTGCACTGAACTTTCTTATACGCATTTTGGTTAGATCATATCACTTTTTAATTCTTTTTCTAATTATTAATATTTTACTAACCTTTGGAACCCTTTTCACTAAATATATTAAATGACAAAATCTAAATTTTGTTGTTTTTCTGTAAAAAAAATTACAGGCACTATTGATACGATTTTTCTGTAAATTATTATAATAAGAATCAATTTCAATAGCCAATTTCTTGTTTCCGCTACCGTTTTGGAAAAAAAGTTTCAAATAAAGGTTAATATCTTTAATTTTTATTCTAACTATTTTTGCTATAAGTGCAACCGTTTTATAGTTATTGCAGAAACCACAAAAAAAGAGTAAATATGCACTTCCGGTTTGAATATTATGTTCAAAAATAGGAAGTTATGTAGGAGAGCATATACAAATAATAAGTTTAAAGTTTAATAATTTTACTTTAAACCGTTTAGGCTGTAGAGCGCAGACATACACAGACACAAGTACAGTCACACATTGACAGACAGACGTCCTTCCAAAAATAGTCAGAATCGATCCAGAGAAGGTCAAAAGGTATATTTCCGTTGATATCTCGAGATCGAAATTTTTCATGATTACAATACTTACTTATACTGCGTATAAGAAAGTAAAAATGTAGAAATTAAATTTTGAACCCATGTTTCTGCATATTTTTGCTCGCAAAATGATTATTATTATTATCCACTGGTATTTAAGAAAACGGTGTGAACGTTTCCATAGAAATGATTGTCTCCCGAATAAATAAAATAGGAATAAAAATCAAATGAAAGTAGATTAGTCACAGGTTATAGTGTTCGAACATTTAGTCGGAGTGTTTAATATTGTATTAGATGGACATCGGTTTTTTAAATTTCTCGAAATTCAAAATTATGAGGTTTACTCAAAAACAACCTCCAATATTATTTGAGTACCACTTAGGTCCTCCGGTTTTATCCGTTGTAATTGGATGAAAGACTTAGACGTATACTTCGATGGTACCCTTTCGTTTATTCCACATATCACCATAAGTTTCCTCGGCGAATAAATTGCTCAGATTAGTCATAAAAGGTAGCAAACCTTTTTCACAGTAAACTTTTCACTAATCTAACTACCATAAAAACTCTTTTTATCGCCTGTTGTGTTCGATGTAAACTTGAATATGCGAACCTTGTCTGGTATTCACCTTACGAATTCTCTAGAATATACAGCGTAAGTTTTTATCGTTTAATAATTTCATTGCATACCTAAAGAGGATCATCAACAATATCTTGCCTTTGGAAACATTTAATTCCCAATGACTAAGAATCAAATCCTCTCATATTACTTTGGCCACTCTATTTAAGTTACTTTACAACCAAATAGACAGACCTTGCTTATTATTTAAACTGTATTATCGAATTCCATTTGGTCTTTAATTCTTAAAGTGCAAAACAACTTTTTTTTATTCTTCTATCCTCTTATTTATATACTTCACACTTAATAGGTAGCGACTGTTGTTATTATTTTGTTAATTCTTTGTACAACTTGTAAATATTCTATTTACTCGTTTTGGAAGAAATCCTGTTTGGATTATTATTCTCTAGTGATGGAAAGTATGATTGCCTTATGAATTTTATATTTCTAAGGATGCAAAGTTATGTGTGTGCAATGGTGTACTTTTGCAATCGTTGATGAATGAGAGGCAATATTGGATTCGGCAAACAAATCTTAAAACATCTGCTGCAGTGTCATGCACTGAACTTTCTTATACGCATTTCGGCTAGATCATATTTATACTATTTTTCTAATTTATAATATTTTACTAACCCTTTTTCACTAAATTATTTCTTAGAATAAATATTAAATGTCAAACTTCAAATTATTTAAGTTGTTTTGTTTTCTCTTAAAAAATTGACAGGCACAGTAAATACGATTTATGTGAAAATAATTAAAATAAGAATCAATTTCAAAAATCATTTTCTTGTTTCCGGTATCTTATTTGAAAAAAAGTTTCAAATAAGCATTGTTCAAAATGCTAATATCTATAATCTTTATTTCAACAATTTTTCTGTAACTACAACCATTTTTGAGTAATTGCAGAAACCGCAAAAAATGACTAGAGTAAACATGCATTTCCGTTTGCATATTGTTTTCAAAATTAGGAGGCTTTCTACCCGGACATATACAAATCTTAATTTTGAAGTTTCATAATTTTACCTTCACACACACACACACACATAAAGAGAGAAAGAGACGGACGTCATTCCAAAAATAGTCGGGATCGTTTCAGGAAAGGTCAGAACGTATGTTTCCGTTAAAATCTCGAAATGGAAATTTTTCATGATTACAATGCTTACTTATACTGCACATACCGTGCCCATGTAGTACATCACGTATACAGAATCTTCCTGTCAAAAATGATCATTGCAATCACTTGTTGCCCCAAATCCCGGAGCGTTATCTCTGGTTATTATATAGTAGATATTTTCAATAATGTTATGAAAATTATTTAAATTTTATTTAATAATTCGCCTGGCAATTGCCAACAGGACAACAAAATAGAGTCAAATAATTTTGATTTGGCATTTAACACCTATTGTTACAAATTGATATAGTGAAAAAAATGTATGTTGTAATTTTCTTAGCTTTTTGGTATGTCTGATAAATTACAAAAGTTCTGACCATAATAATTGCTAATATAACGTAATGAATAATTAAAGTTTTCAAAATTTGTATGTTAATATCAACAAAATATTTAACTACGTATAGTCCAGTGCAAAACACCGTAGATGTTTCAATAGACATTTCACAATTGTTGGTGCTTTCAGTTGTTTACACCTGCCCCTCTCTCAACTTCTGATGTGTAGCTCCGAAATTTAATAAGATATATTTATAAACTATTAAAATTTACGAGAGTGAATCTAGCAGCTCGAACTAGCAGCCGGCGATGTTTTCGTCAATTTATTTTACGTCATTTTAATACATTCTTATAAAAAAAAAGCTCTTTTATGCAATACTTCAGTAATGCTTTAGGTCTTAACTTATTTAGTGTTTATATTTAACAGTAGTAGTAGCAGTTTAATGGAACTTACTATCTAAATTAAAATTATGCTATGTAGCACCATCTAATCATAAAAAATATATATTAGTTTGTTATTTATGAAAACCTTCAATTTATACATAACCCATATCTGTCACTGGTTTTGTATCTCTTTCTTGGTTTGAAGAACAGTTTATTTCAATATCTAAGGCAATAGTAGAATAGGAAGCAGCTGCATAAAAAATACAATAACTTAACATAAGAAAGAATTGGATAAAATATTAAAATGACTGGTATAGCACCATACAATCGTGTTCTTTCGATAGCATAATGGATAATAATATTGATTTAAAATATTCGCAATGGCTTTCTCTGAACTTCCTTATACGCATTTTATGTAGTTGAGAGGGGAACCAGTATTTATTTTGAAAAAAAAAAATCAAACAAAATAATAATATCTCTTATTTTTATTTAAACTATTTTTGCTGCATGTGCAACCGTTTTTGAGTTTTTTGAGAAACAGCAAAAAATGACTAGCGTAAACATGGTCATTCGGTTTGAATATTCTTTTCAAAAATAGGTTTTCTTGCCAGGCGTATAAATTTTTTACAAAGTTTTAAGTCTTTCCTTCAGTCGTTTAGGCTGTAGAGCGGTCACACACACACACAAACACACACACACACACACACACACACACACACACACAGACACAGACACAGACATTTCTAAATATTAGAATATACATAAGTAGATACATAGATGAAATACAAAATATATACACCGTAAAACGCAGATTATAGCAGATAGATTAACAGCCGGAAAACTAAATTCAATTTCAAAAACACAAATTTGATGGTGAATAGTGACCTGTAGAAATGCACTGATGATAATGGAATGCAACACTATTGGAAACATGTTCTGTAAGCACTCTGTTTTGAAGTTCAGGGCAGCACTGCTATCGTACTTTTGTATTTAGGTTTTGGTCAGAATAGCAAAAAGAGTATCTCCTGATGCATTTTTCAATAAATGTATATATGCTTATCGGTTATGGTAGAATAATATTTATGTATTTAAGGTACCTCGGATGAAATCGATCACTTTTATCAGTACGATTAAATATTAAAATTTACGAGAGTGAATCTAGCAGCTCGAACTAGCAGCCGGCGATGTTTTCGTCAATTTATTTTACGTCATTTTAATACATTCTTATAAAAAAAAGCTCTTTTATGCAATACTTCAGTAATGCTTTAGGTCTTAACTTATTTAGTGTTTATATTTAACAGTAGTAGTAGCAGTTTAATGGAACTTACTATCTAAATTAAAATTATGCTATGTAGCACCATCTAATCATAAAAAATATATATTAGTTTGTTATTTATGAAAACCTTCAATTTATACATAACCCATATCTGTCACTGGTTTTGTATCTCTTTCTTGGTTTGAAGAACAGTTTATTTCAATATCTAAGGCAATAGTAGAATAGGAAACAGCTGCATAAAAAATACAATAACTTAACATAAGAAAGAATTGGATAAAATATTAAAATGACTGGTATAGCACCATACAATCGTTTTCTTTCGATAGCATAATGGATAATAATATTGATTTAAAATATTCGCAATGGCTTTCTCTGAACTTCCTTATACGCATTTTATGTAGTTGAGAGGGGGAACCAGTATTTATTTTGAAAAAAAAAATCAAACAAAATAATAATATCTCTTATTTTTATTTAAACTATTTTTGCTGCATGTGCAACCGTTTTTGAGTTTTTTGAGAAACAGCAAAAAATGACTAGCGTAAACATGGTCATTCGGTTTGAATATTCTTTTCAAAAATAGGTTTTCTTGCCAGGCGTATAAATTTTTTACAAAGTTTTAAGTCTTTCCTTCAGTCGTTTAGGCTGTAGAGCGGTCACACACACACACACACACACAGACACAGACACAGACACAGACACAGACACAGACACAGACACAGACACAGACACAGACACAGACACAGACACAGACACAGTCACAGGCACAGACACAGACACAGACACAGACACAGGCACAGACACAGACACAGACACAGACGTCATTACAAAAATAGTTAGACTCGATTCAGGGAAGGCCAAATGATACATATTTTGTGAAAATCTCTTGATTTCAATACTTACTTATTACTTCGTATACGAAAGTAAAAATATAACGCAGTGAAACAGTATTTCTCGTGACAGCTGTAGTGTAATACACCTATTCTAGTTTTAAATGAAATGATTAGTGGGAATTTGCAAGGTGCAGTGAAATTCCCAACAGCCTTAAATATAATATCTTATTTACTTAAGGTTGCGTATTTTTAGCGTGTTGGACGTAGTACCAACAGGCAAAAGCATTCGGTCGTGTGTCTCTATGTATCTCGGATTGAAAAAATTCTTCAACAGAAAGTTTTCGTCTTCCTAAAACCAAACAAATATATAACTCATATTTTCGGGTCAGTCGTTGCTTGCTCGCTCACAAAACCTAAATTTGTCGCTCTTTCTCTGAATATACTGAACCGATTGATACCAATTCTGGTATATAGGTAAATAATTCGTATATTCTAAATCCACCTGAACTTTTATTTCCGGAGTTATTTGACATAAAAGAATAGGCAGTAAATATTGACATTAGACATTAGACATTTTTGAACGTACTAAAAAATTCAACATAACATTCCAATATAATTTTTGTCTTGATATTGATATGACAAAAATTAAAACCTAACGCCTTTAGTAAAATATCTGCAGTGGTCTGCATCGGACTTTCTTATACGTAATAAGTTTATTCTGTTTAGATAGGAATGTAATACTAAAATACAAATTTTGAAAAATGCAAAAAATTCAAGTACTTTAATAGTTTTACTGTAGTAAATTGTCATTTTGTACTAAAATGTCACGATGGTTATATAATTTTTGCATTGATCGCCTGGTGGTTGAAATAGTGATATTTATTTTTAACTGAATTGAAAAAAAAGTATATTTTGATAGTAAAAATTGAAGTACAAATATCATAAAACATGTAAAAAAAATTGGTATATAACAAATACCCTATTGTCACTTGAGAGCCAATGAATTATTCAAATAATATTACTACATGAATTATTATTGCATCTGCTGCTGTTTTCAAAATTACAATTTGAGAGGTCCATGAAATTAGTAGCTACAAATCCTATTTTTCCCCCCAAAAGATAGCACATATATATTTTATTTGATATCACAGACAATAATTATTAACAATTAAACATGAATGCATTTCTAAATATTAGAATATACATAAGTAGATATATAGATGAAATACAAAATATATACACCGTAAAACGCAGATTATAGCAGATAGATTAACAACCGGAAAACTGAATTCAATTTCAAAAACACAAATTTGATGGTAGCACTCTGTTTTGAAGTTCAGGGCAGCACTGCTATCGTACTTTTGTATTTAGGTTTTGGTCAGAATAGCAAAAAGAGTATCTCCTGATGCATTTTTCAATAAATGTATATATGCTTATCGGTTATAGTAGAATAATATTTATGTATTTAAAAGTACCTCGGATGAAATCGATCACTTTTATCAGTACGATTGTCCATATACAACAAAGGTGATTTATATATAGATATACCAATCACACAATTTAAACAACAAACATGTTACAAAATGATCTAATGAACAATAAATGTCGAACAATATCACTCAATATTATGTTCTTGATACATTCGTACATTCAGTCACTAAATGTAATAAAACCATATACTATATAATTAAACTAGGATTTTCGTGATTCTTGTTATACAGTATTGTTTACTAATTATTAGCAATTAAAGTTTTGTATTTTGCAAAATCTTAGTGAAGTCTAAACGATAGAAATAAACCGAAACCAAATTAACAACAGTAATTAATATAATTAAATAGTGTGTTTCTCGAAATATTCGACCGTTTCGTTCTTTTTCGTAGTCATTATGTATATTATGCGCACCTAGCATAAAAAAAATAGGTATCAACTGACTCTTTAGAGAACATTGCAAATATTAAGTAAAAATAACACCTCATTGGAACATTAATATTTTGCAACATTTTTTTAGAGCTATTAGAAAAGTTTTAGTTAGTGGTGCGTTATTTGCTGAGATGTTGATATATGGTTATTTAAATTATACTTGTAACTTGTTTGAAAGTTCTAGGGAAACGGTTAATTGTTTTAGTGAGTGAATCAAACTTGTCAATTTTATTTAACAAAATAAACGTCAAACTGATTAGAAATATAATTTTATGGGTCCCGTATTAATAGAATCATACAGGATAGGTCAAATTTATTAATTGAATATAATTATTAACTGAAAAGCTTGTCGTAGTAAGCTTTAAGCATTGGTGAATCCAATGCTTATATTTAACAAATTTTAGTTTTGTTGGCGACTAGTTCGAACAAATATTTTTCTGATTCACCCTAATAAACAATAATATTAGCATTGGTTAATTTTGCTTCATTTAGACGAACATAAATACAAAATTTAGTATCTATAACTATTTCTTTTGTATTAAAAAAAACATCTGCAGTGTCATGCACCGAACTTTCTTATACGCATATGGGTTAAACCAAATCGTAGTTACATTATTTTTCTAATTTATAATATTCGTTCTAACCTTTCGATCGCTTTTACACTAAATATATTTCTTAGAATAAATATTAAATGTCAAACTTCAAATTATTTATGTCTATTTTGTTAAACAATTGACAAGCGCAGATGATACGATTTATGTAAAAATATATATAATAAGCAGAAATTTATTTTGAAACCAGTACTTTTTTTGGAAAAAAGATTCAAACAAAAGTTGTGCTAAATATAAATACCTTTAATTTTTGTTCACGAAAATTTTCTGTAACTGTAACCATTTTTGAGTAATTGCAGGAACTGTAAAAAATGACTAGAGTAAACATGCACTTCCGGTCGGAATATTGTTTTCAAAAATAGGAGGTTTTCGTGCCAGGCACATACAAATCTTAAGTTTAAAATTTCATAATTTTCCCTTTAGCCATTTGGGCTGTAGAGCGCCCACATACACACACACAGACACACACACACACACAGACGTCATTCCAAAAATAGTTGGAATCAATTCAGGGAAGGTCAAAACGTATATTTCCGTTAAAATCTCGAGATCGAAATTTTTCATGATTACAATACTTACTTATACTGCGTATAAGAAAGTAAAAAGCATTGAGTTTGGTGTATTGTTTCACTCTGAAGGTTGTCATAGTTACTTGGGTTGGCTACTACACACTGCATTTTGTTCCCGAAATCGGCTCGATGAGGATCCAATTTTAGTAGGTGGTCAACCTAGCGTCATTACCTTCACTATTTCATCGTCGCCCTCGCGTCGTTTCTTCATGCAGATCCAACTTTTTCATTCTTGGACTTTGTTATCGGCATACGTTACTTATGCATATTTTTTTGTTGCATGGTGTTTACAGTTTTGCATTTACGTATTTGTACTTGCTAATATCCCGTTTAAGGGTCGATGGTGGAAGAGTCGTAGTTTCATTTGCTTTGATGATTTCGGTCTTTTTAATTTTATTCAATTCCTGTTTTACGAGTTATTTTTTTCCTTGCGAAAATTCATACAGTGGTATCAATTTCGGTGAATAAATCTTTTATTTTATTACATTTCTGTGGTATGCATAATACGATATATGCCTACTCCAAAATATCAATATCCAATGGTATTGTGTTCTCCTCGAATCCAGGTAGCACGTAACATGTTCTTGGGATCATGCACTTTATGATAGTAACGTTATCTTTTACCCTTTTTTGCTATTCTTGTTTCTGGTATAGAATCTTCAAATTATATGTGTACTGTATCATCGATAAAGCTTCCTTTCCTAGTAATAAATTGTAGAAATTTCGGATAGCAGTGTAAGTCTGTGTATATTGTGTTTCTACTTCAACTTTGTTATGGTTTTGGACGTTGATTAGTTGCATTTATTGTACTTGAATTGAATTATGCCTGGGGCACCGCATCTGTATCGTTCTGGTTTGGCTTGTGGATGCAAAACTGTTGTGTGCAGCAACTGGTTGTGCGATTCTTTCACCTCTGTTCTTGGTTTCGACAACGGTTTCTTCAAGTTTTGCTTCGTATGAGTAGGATGTTCTGTACTGGCATCCTAAACTATTGTTCGAGGCTCCGTGTCTTTGCAACTAGTTAATCGAACGTTTTGATATAATTCCAAGCTACGTGCTTTCTTATTCATTTATTGAGTAGTTCATAAATTATATTCTGATGAGTTGATTCAGTCCAGCTAAATGAAAAAGTGTGAACGTGCATCTCTCATAAAATACTCCGTTATTGTTTTGGACGTTAGGTTTTCTAGAACCGTACGTGGCTTTAAGAAAGGTAATGGCTTTATTCCAGTCTGGATTATTGGCTTTTATTCCTTGCTACCATGTAGCAGCTTTTCCTGCATAAAACACAGGCGTTCTACGTACATTTTCATCAAAAATCATCATTTGAGTTAGTACCATCTATAATGCTGGTTCTCTCGTTTATAATTCCAGTAGAAAATATACCGACATAAAAAATGTTGGTTGTGACGTAATTTTTTTTTTAAAGAAAACCCGTAGAGGTTAGTGTCCCTGGCGAGTTATGTTTCTGCGCTGAACTTCTTATTTGCGTATAAATTCAGTGCAGGACAATGCAGATAGATTTTTATTAAGAGGACCTACCCATCAAAGGTAAGTAATTATTATTGTAATTTTATTTACTTTACTTTGAATTTAAACACAAGTGAATGAATATAATATAACAATCAATGGCAATAAGGTTATACTACCGTATCCAAAATCACCACCAGTAGCATCTAATCAATGTTTAGACGCATGTAATATTTTTTTTGGTATTTTCAAAATATATCTAAATATTTAAGGCTCTGTTTTTGGGCCTAATAATAATCCTAGTGAATTTAATTTGCAAGCGGCACTGATTATATACCCATGGATTATATATACCGCATTTGATATTCACCCGTTCAGTATTTTCAATAAAGGAAAATGCTTCACCATCTGAAATTGCGCGTAGAAACAGATATTGTATATATATATATATATATATATATATATATATATATATATATATATATATATATATATATATATATATATATATATATATATATATATATATATATATATATATATATATATATATATATATATATATATATATATATATATATATATATATATATATATATATATATATATATATATATATATATATATATATATATATATATATATCTATATCTATATCTATATCTATATCTATATCTATATCTATATCTATATCTATATCTATATCTATATCTATATCTATATCTATATCTATATCTATATCTATATCTATATCTATATCTATATCTATATCTATATCTATATCTATATCTATATCTATATCTATATCTATATCTATATCTATATCTATATCTATATCTATATCTATATCTATATCTATATCTATATCTATATCTATATCTATATCTATATATCTATATCTATATCTATATCTATTCTATATCTATATCTATATCTATATCTATATCTATATCTATATCTATATCTATATCTATATCTATATCTATATCTATATCTATATCTATATCTATATCTATATATCTATATCTATATCTATATCTATATCTATATCTATATCTATATCTATATCTATATCTATATCTATATCTATATCTATATCTATATCTATATCTATATCTATATCTATATCTATATCTATATCTATATCTATATCTATATCTATATCTATATCTATATCTATATCTATATCTATATCTATATCTATATCTATATCTATATCTATATCTATATCTATATCTATATCTATATCTATATCTATATCTATATCTATATCTATATCTATATCTATATCTATATCTATATCTATATCTATATCTATATCTATATCTATATCTATATCTATATCTATATCTATATCTATATCTATATCTATATCTATATCTATATCTATATCTATATCTATATCTATATCTATATCTATATCTATATCTATATCTATATCTATATCTATATCTATATCTATATCTATATCTATATCTATATCTATATCTATATCTATATCTATATCTATATCTTT
>OX122899.1:9781623-9802977 GCA_944738965.1 Nebria brevicollis
TGTTTAATGTGTATATGTGTATATGTGTATATGTGTATATGTGTATATGTGTATATGTGTATATGTGTATATGTGTATATGTGTATATGTGTATATGTGTATATGTGTATATGTGTATATGTGTATATGTGTATATGTGTATATGTGTATATGTGTATATGTGTATATGTGTATATGTGTATATGTGTATATGTGTATATGTGTATATGTGTATATGTGTATATGTGTATATGTGTATATGTGTATATGTGTATATGTGTATATGTGTATATGTGTATATGTGTATATGTGTATATGTGTATATGTGTATATGTGTATATGTGTATATGTGTATATGTGTATATGTGTATATGTGTATATGTGTATATGTGTATATGTGTATATGTGTATATGTGTATATGTGTATATGTGTATATGTGTATATGTGTATATGTGTATATGTGTATATGTGTATATGTGTATATGTGTATATGTGTATATGTGTATATGTGTATATGTGTATATGTGTATATGTGTATATGTGTATATGTGTATATGTGTATATGTGTATATGTGTATATGTGTATATGTGTATATGTGTATATGTGTATATGTGTATATGTGTATATGTGTATATGTGTATATGTGTATATGTGTATATGTGTATATGTGTATATGTGTATATGTGTATATGTGTATATGTGTATATGTGTATATGTGTATATGTGTATATGTGTATATGTGTATATGTGTATATGTGTATATGTGTATATGTGTATATGTGTATATGTGTATATGTGTATATGTGTATATGTGTATATGTGTATATGTATATATGTATATATGTATATATGTATATATGTATATATGTATATATGTATATATGTATATATGTATATATGTATATATGTATATATGTGTATATGTATATATGTATATATGTATATATGTATATATGTATATATGTATATATGTATATATGTATATATGTATATATGTATATATGTATATATGTATATATGTATATATGTATATATGTATATATGTATATATGTATATATGTATATATGTATATATGTATATATGTATATATGTATATATGTATATATGTATATATGTATATATGTATATATACATATATACATATATACATATATACATATATACATATATATATATATATATTATTTATATATATATATATATATATATATATATATATATATATATTTATAATTTTTTTCACTCTTTATTCCGTTTTACATCTACGTATTTTATCTATGTTTCGTATTCTGGTCCCTTTTTCCAATTAGGAACGATAAAATAATAAATAAGCATGTGTCAATAAGTGCACAGATCAAAAACGAATATGGTAAGTAACGATGATATTTATAATATTTCATTTGAAAACGTCTCTTAGCCGCAAATAATTAAAAATATTGTATACGTTGCTGAAACTCTACAAACCGGATAGCCCCATGAGATCAGTAGTATCATACGTAAATGCACCTATGTACAAAATTTGCAAAATATTAAACAAAATATTTAAAAAGAAAGTAAAAATTTTTTTTAAAAAGAACAAGCTGTGATTAAAAATTGTTTTAACTTTGATTATACGTTTTATGTTAAATTTCCAAGTATTATATTGGTGCATGACGAATATATATTCTTGTGTAATAAATACATTAAAAATATATGACTGCTTTTCTACTTGATTGATCATCACTTATAAATTAATCCAGTTGATCTCCCTATCAAATTAAATAAACAAATTCTCATCAAATATGACAATTTTTCTACGTGCTTCATATTTTCGAGACATTTTGATGAGTAGTTCTATTAATAAATATGCGACAAAATATAATTTACTTGCTTTATAAAACAAAATTTTGATTTACTATTATATATTAGTAAATATTCTATAAATTTCTTAAGAAAATGACTATATTTAATATTCTTGAAAAATAACAATATTTAATATATTACTGAGCACAAATTAAATAAAAATGCAGAATTTTTCTATTGCACCATTTCAATTTTGCGGTTTAAATTTTCACATAAAATAGATGTATATTTGTGACTATGTTTATTCAAGTATTATTACAATATTCTAATGTTTCAGTGGAATGAAAAGTTTATGTAATAAATAATTAATAACTGAAGCATAATACTAATGATAATATGCTATTTTATATTTGTGCTTTTAAGTAAATATGTTGTATATAGTAACAATCATTTTAGAATTAATTCAGAAGCATGGATGTAATTAAAGTCAACAAAAAATGAAATATTCAACGATTTGGAAGTGAAAACTCCATACCGTGTAACAACGATTAATTTGACAACCGAAAAGGTGTCACTACAATCAAACATCAACTGCTGCAACCGAAAATATGGAGTGCTGCGAAATTGAGAATTTAGTAGCAACGGTTCAGGTCCGAAGACATCGAACCAGAACCAGATCCGGAAGACAAACTCTTGGACTACAGTAGATTACAGCTACGCTGAGTATTTTCTCAGTACCAAACATAGTTTTAATCCAAATAATATAAAAAAATAAAAATAATAATGTTCGCACGTAATAGAATCACCGGTTACGGTTAAAGAAATCGGACGTTTCATGTTTAGTTATATATCTAAACCACGAACAGATTTTTAAATTAGAAAAGGTTTAGAATGATAATGCACTTTCGAACCAAATATGGGCATATGAATATTAGTTGTACAAAACATACGACGAATATCCTTGAAATTATTTATAGTCATAGCGCTAGGGTATAATGATAGAAATATAAATATCTGCAATGTCTTACACTGAACTTTCTTATTCGCATTTTGGTTAGATCATATCATATTTTTATTATTTTTCTAATTAATAATATTTTACTATCCTTTGGAACCTTTTTTCACTAAATATATTACTTAGAATATTAAATGTCAAACTCCAAATTATTTAAGTTTTTACTTTCTTATACGCAGTATAATTAAGTTTTGTAGTGACGAAAAATTTCGATCTCGATATTTTAACGGGCATATCCGTTTTGACCTTCGATTCCGACTATTTTTGGATTGACGTCCGTCTGTGTGTGTGTGTGTGTGTGTGTGTGAGTGTGTGAGTGTGTGAGTGTGTGAGTGTGTGAGTGTGTGAGTGTGTGATTGTGTGAGTGTGTGAGTGTGTGAGTGTGTGAGTGTGTGAGTGTGTGAGTGTGTGAGTGTGTGAGTGTGTGAGTGTGCGAGTGTGTGAGTGTGTGAGTGTGTGAGTGAGTGAGTGAGTGAGTGAGTGAGTGAGTGAGTGAGTAAGTGAGTGAGTGAGTGAGTGAGTGAGTGAGTGAGTGAGTGAGTGAGTGAGTGAGTGAGTGAGTGAGTGAGTGAGTGAGTGAGTGAGTGTGTGTGTGTGTGTGTGTGTGTGTGTTTGTGTGTGTGTGTGTGTGTGTGTGTGTGCCTGTGTGTTCCTGTGTGTGTTTGTGTCTGTGTGTGTGTGTGTGTTGCGCTCTACAGCCTAAACGGCTGAAGGTAAAATTGTTAAACTTTAAACATAAGGTTTGCATATTTCTGAGGTATGCACCTCTTATTTTTGAATAAAATATTCAAACCGGAAATGGATGTTTACTCTAGTCAATTTTTTCGGTTTCTGAAATTACTCAAAAATTGTTGAAGTTACAGAAAAATTGTTTGAATCAAAATTAAAAGTATTAATATTTCGCATAACTTTCGTTTGAAAATTTTTTTCAGGAAAGGTACCGTAAACAAGAAAATGGCTATTGAAATTTGTTCTTATTATAATTATTTACACATAAATATTCCTTTAAATAAAAAAGGTTTTCTTGCCAGGCATATACAAATCTTAAGTTTGGAGTTTCATAATTTTATCTTCTACCGTTTAGGCTGTAGCGCGCACACATACACATAGACACGCAGACACACAGACACACACACACAGACGTCATCTCAAAAATAGTCGATTCAGGGAAGGTCAAAACGTATATTTCCGTTAAAATAAGCACAAATTAGGCACAAAATACTGGTGAAGAGAAAATGTTTTATGCCAGCTTCACATACACGAAAATACAAATGTTTATTACTCTGTTATCGGTGATGATAGAACCAAAATTCTTAGGGAAAAATAGGCGCAAATTAGATAAAATTATTCATGAAAATTAAAAATTTGTTTTGTGCTAGTGTGAATTTAGCACCATGTGCATCAGTAGCCAAACCATTTGTTTTCAACCATTTATTTCTAAGGCACAAAATAATAAGTTAAAAAAATATTTAAAAACATTTTTTTTGTGCTGGCGTGAACTTGGCACAATAATCATGTTATTGTTCATAACTCGAGAACCACAAATAGCCTCTAATTAGGCACAAAATAATGCCGTAGTTTTTATATTTTGTGCCTCGACTTGTGCCAAGTCCTCGCATCCATCAGGGTTTAGGTCATATAGGTATAAATAAATTCTTAGCGTTAAAGAATAAACCATTGATTAACGATATAGTGCATATCGATCAGATTATACCAAATGATGTTTTACGAAACCTACAGTAAATTTCCGGAATTATTAAATATTCTCGTGCAAGCAAAATAATGTGATAGAAAAAACATAGAACGGTAGAATATAAGATAAGGTCGGAGTCCGAAATTTGGAAAGGCACATTTGGAAATGTGATAAATTATTATGTAAATAGTTCGGTCTACACAAAATAATAGAAAAAAATCTGTTGTTACATACATAATTAAGAAAAGAAAAGTGAAATAAATTAAATTAGTACAAGTACAAGTCGGACGTATGAAACCGTACTTCGGGCAATGGGAACGACAAGGCGATAATAAGCTATATCAACTCAGATGCAAGAAGGATAATGAATAGAATAAAAACCTAAATACAGGACAGGACTCGGCTCGATCAGAATAAAATAAATTAATTAAAAATTTTGCCAAACCAAAATCTAGCAATTATCTTCTTTTTTTATTAAATATAAATCTAAAATAAATTATAAACTAAAAATAAAGGACAAATCTATATTATATAAAAATTATACATAAACACTAAACCTAGAAAAAAAAGATGAATTAAAGAACAATATATACAACTACAAGACACATAGAGTACTTGATATATAACTAAATCAGTAGAAAAATGTAGAAGAGGCTGAGTTAGAAAAGTTTTTGAAAATATTCTTTTCAGAATAAAAGATTGAATAATGTTTTAGTCCAATGAGAGTGGAACGATCAAGAACAAGTAATCTGAAATATGGGAAAGGACAGGCTGAAGTTTGCAATCCGGTTACTGGATACGACATCCATCATCCATCGGATTCGTAGCTGTCGATTTGCAAACCTACCACGAATCCATGCAAGTTACGGCGTTGGACAAGGTGATTGGTATTGTAAATTTGATCATATGGATCAAGAGATTCGATACCCTCTCGGCAGAAGAAAATGTCGCAATGTAGAGGACAAGGCGATGAAGAAGAGGAGCATGCTTACATCAATGTAGGCCATACCATGATAGACTATGTTATCTATCAAGATTTTCTTCAGATAGAACATACGGGTGCAACGTTATATGGGCGTAACAGTGGAAGAAATATCAAAAAAGTGTGAATATCGCTGTTACCCTGCAGTCGCGATTATTTAACGGAAGTCGGCTCGAACATGTACACCAGTGTTTATATAGAAAGTCACACCAGCAGATTAGCCTTCGGCGCTGCGACCAACATCACATCTTTTTCGACAGCTACCAGACCTACGTGATTAGCAAAGGATAGAAGATGAGGAGTGACAGAGATAGATAGAATGTAAATGTTTTTCAGCTGCGCAACTCTGTGTCACTATGTTTTCTATATTTTTAAAACATTTTGAATAGGTGTTGGGGAAAATATTCACATGCAGGTCCACACGTTAAAATTTCGAGATCGATTTTCTTTATGATTACAATACTTACTTATAAGATGTATGTATATAAGAAAGTAATAATTAGGAACCGGTTATGGTTATTGCAATTTTTTTTTTCATAAATCGTGACAGAATAACAGAAAAGATTCAAATAATTAGGAATTTGACATTAAATATGTTGATATCAAATGTCTAATTTTAGATTATTCGATTTTTTTAACTTTTATAATAATAATAGTAAGTATTGTAATCGCGAAATATGTCTTTTCATCTTCTCTGTATTGAATCTGAGTATTTGACATTTAATACCTACTTATATTACATAAATGTTTCTATAATAGATAGATGTGAACTCTCGAAGAATAAAATACGCAAAATTGATTGAGGAGTAACATATAAAATACAAGGTGCAATTATCTTATCTGGTCCTTTATATTTAAAAAGCTGGCATGTCTGTCAGTGAACTTTCTTATGCGCATTTAATTAGATCATTAGAATTCAAAATATTTTAAAATTTTATAAATTCTAACGATCCAACTAAAATGCGTATATGAAAGTATATTAACACACTTATGCCCAGACATCTTATATTAATATTAAAGAAATCTGGAATAGTCCGCTATTGTATACAAACGAAACAATCAGCAACAATACACGAACTATTCAATATAAGATCAGATAGATGAAACGGAAACAATGACACTATCACAGATGGAATTTTAATTTTTTTTATTTGAAATGATATTAATAAGAAACATTTCTAATAAATAATTGTTGAAAATTTTCAATAAATTTGGTTTTTTATACTTAAATTGAAGAAAGTGTGAAATATCATCAGATATAACAAGAAAATACATTTAAAGTCATATATATATATATATATATATATATATATATATATATATATATATATATATATATATATATATATTATATATATATATATATATATATATATATATATATATATATATATATATACTAAATAACATGGTGGGGGTACAGAATAATATATATCTGAAATTGGTCTTGGAAATTAAATAGAAGCAAATAAATCATAATGTCTTTTGTGTAAATTTTACAAGGTGCAATTATCTTATCTGGTCTTTTGGATTTAAAAAGCTGGCATGTCTGTCACTGAACTTGCTTATGCGCATTTAATTAGATCATTAGAACTCAAAATATTTTAAAATTTTATAAATTCTAACGATCCAACCAAAATGCGTTTACGAAAGTATATTAACACACTTATGCCCAGACATCTTATATTAATTTTAAAAAAATTTGGAAAAGTCCGCAATTGTATACAAATGAAACAATCAGCAACAATCAGCAACAATACACGAACTATTCAATATGAGATCCGATAGATAAAACGGAAACTATGACTCACTAAAACCGATAACGTGCTAGACTGTTAGAATAAGTGCCAATACACTTTGTATCTGGATATCAGAAAGGCTGAAGCTAGTGGTTTTCATTTATTATAATCTACAATTATTAGTGAATAATTATTATTTATTAGATATGATTCTTATTAATATCATTTCAAATAAAAAAAATTAAAGTGCCATCTGAAATAGTGTCATAGTTTCCGTTTCATCCATCTGATCTTATATTGAATAGTTCGGGTATTGTTGCTGATTTGCCTATTTGTATACAATAGCGGACTATTCCAGATTTCTTTAAAATTAATATAAGATGTCTGGGCATAAGTGTGTTAATATACTTTCGTATACGCATTTTGGTTGGATCGTTAGAATTTATATAATTTTAAAATATTTTGAATTCTAATGATCAAATTAAATGCGCATAAGAAAATTCAGTGACAGACATGACAGCTTTTTTAATCTAAAAGACCAGATAAGATAATGGCACCTTGTATTTTTTATGTTACTCCTCAATCAATTCTGCGTATTTTGTTCTGCGACGGTTCACATCTACCTATTATAGAAACATTTATGTAAAATAACAACCATTTCGAGGCTTAACACAACTATTCATGCTATATACTACTTACAATTATATTATACTGTTACATTAAGGGGATATAGCACATACAAATTATAATTTTTTTTTTTTTGATTGAATTTGTTAAGAACATGGTTTTAATAATATAAAAGGGTAATTCATAAAAAAAAAATAGTGGGCATATATAGCAATGCACGTCAAGGTCGTTTTTTCGAAGGAATTAAGGGGTACTTTCACTTTTTTGAGCGAAAAAATAACAAGTTTCGTAATTTTTTTCTAAATTAATTTATCTTAATAGAAATTAAAAATATTTAATAAATGATTTTGCCATCATTCAAGTAAATAAAAAAAAAAAATTTCATAATATTAAATTTTCAATGGTACAGAGGACGTTTAAGTGGAGCCTGCAAAATTTGCCCGATTTTCGGTAGACACCATAACTTCAGTTTAAATGTTCAGAAAAAAAAAGTAATTTTAAAGAGAATACTTCTATCTTGCCCGTGAACTAGGATCTTTGCAAAAAAATAATTTTTAAGAAAATGACGAGCATCTAAAAAAAGTTTTGAAATTTTTTTATACTTCGAACTATAAAATACCTATAAAATAAAAAATAAAAATTTGTCTAGTTAAATACAAATAAAACATATGTGCATTCATTAACATATGTCTTCGTTTTCATTTAAAAATTTACATTTAAAAAAAAATTTATTTGAAGGTCTATGTCCCCTTAAGCGAATCGCTGCAAATAATCATTTTTCAATATGCTTATATGTCTAAATATTAACTCCACAATTTATTCCGCGGGAGCATTTATTTATCATGTATGGAAAAAAATCGTAGAAAATATATTTGTATTGTTAATTTTGCACAATTTAGATCACTATATTTTGATATTATTTTCACAGCAATGGTAATAAAGAAAATGCATCTTTATTAAGGGGCGAGTCATATAGATATAAAAAAAATATTGTTTTTTATTAGCCGTATTGATTCTAACACTATTAAAGAATATATATCCCGAGTTTTATTTAAACTTCGTCATAGAACTCGGGATATAGCCCCTAAATCTAAAGGATGATTATATTCTAATAATAATAAAATATGAAATTTGTAGCTTTATTCAATTATTCAAAAAAAAAATTCCTAAATATTTCCGTTTTTTTCGCGATCTATAGGACCCGCCCCCTTTAAGCTAAGTTTAAATAATATCGACTATTTTTTCAATTTTTAATTTCGGAAGTTAAACATATTTGTTTTATACATCCCTCTCTCATTTATACTTGTCAAAAATCTATGACTCACTAAAACCGATAACGCGCCTGACTGTTAGAATAAGTACGTAGGTCTGGTAGCTGTCGAAAAAGATGTGATGTTGGTTGCAGCACTGAGGTGTAAACGGCTTTTGTGACTTTATATATGAACACCCGTGTATGTGATTATTCAGCCGCAGAATCCGTTGTCGAAAACAGATAAGGGAGCTTGACGAATCATATATGTATGTATGTATATATATATATATATATATATATATATATATATATATATATATATATATATATATATATATATATATTTTCATCAACTTCTTGTACTTTTTGTTATGTAAATTGATTTCTTTTTAGTTATTATAATTTTGAACCTTTCTAAGAAATCAAGGAAATAATTATTGTTTTTTATATGCTTCAAAAATTTGAATGATTTTAATCAACTTCTTGTATTTATGTAATAATTCTTAAATTATTAATAAAATTATAATTTTTTATATTTAAATGAAATTCTAGCAATTAATGTAAATTTTAAATATAAAAAGAAATGTTTTTATATTTAACAACTAATAAAACCTATCTCTATTAATCAACCAATCTATGAATATAGTCTGTTGTATTATACGAGGGCTGGTCAATAAGTCCGTGACTTTTTGAATTTCCCGCCTCTTAACAGGAAGGGCAACACTGCTCCTGTTAACAAGCATCTATCAGTTGATTCCTGTCAAATTTTGAACAAGCCACGTCATTTAGTTTGTATTTGTCAGTCATTGAAAGCAGACGACGGAGCCGCGTTTGCTCACAATCGACCATAAACGCAAACGTGTGACAACTTCGAATGAGTGTTTAGCGTTGTTCAACCGCAATATGGATGAGTTTTTGCGCCGTTTCGTAACCGTGGACGAAACATGGATTCACCACAACACACCAGAGACCAAACAGCAGTCAAAACAGTGGGTCTTTTCGGGTGAATCGGCGCCGAAGAAGGCCAAGGTGGGTTTGTCAGCCAATAAAGTCATGGCGACCGTTTTTTGAGATTTGACTCCAATGATGAAATCATCTCACAAACAAACACCTATTTTGAGGACCTCGATAAAACTTATTTTTTGGAAGGGATAAAAAAACTACGAGTATAAATTCCCGAGCTAGTGGTATTTTTTTATGGTTAAATTATATCAAGTATGAAATAACTTTATATAAATTATATAAAGTTATTTCATACTTGATATAATTTAACCATAAAAAAGATACCACTAGCTCGGGAATTTATACTCGTAGTTTTTTTATCCCTTCCAAAAAATAAGTTCTATCGAGGTCCTCATTATACATATATAATTTCATATCTATTCAAATGTGATGAAAAAAATGTGGTGCCAAAATTAACTTTGTAAAAGATCCAATCATAAACAAAGCTAACATGATATAAGTGATTTGTTTTATTAAATTATATTAATATCTGTGTTACAGATACTAATAGAATAATTAAATATTTACTAATATATATATATATATATATATATATATATATATATATATATATATATATATATATATATATATATATAAAAATATATATATAAATATTGTAAGTACTTTTTTTATATTTTTTAGTTTGTTTTTATTTTTTCAGAAAATAAAATCCTCCTCCTGTTATGATCCAAACCCTGCAGTATTTATAGATTTGGCCTTTATCCTGGAGGTAAAAGTAAAGTCAAGCCTCCAGACGTAACTATCGACAATCCAAAATTCAATTCAAAATTAAACATTTTCAAATAATCATGTAATTCATTATACTTATAATTATGAAAAACGTTATATTGAATCAACGATTTAAATAAATAAATGAACTTACAAGACACAAAAATTAATTCTAAATTCTAAAAATGTAAAACATACATACATAACATCATGCCCATTTCCATCAAATGTGGTGGTATAAAACCTATTACTTTAATTTCCATCTCGACCATCATCTCTATTCTTATTCACATTATTCCGAAGACAATCCTTATTCTCACAACATTCATCTCACCTACGTAAATCATCTTCGTTAATCCTTAATTCAACATTCTTTCAACATGGCCGTGTCATCGATATTGGCTCTACTTATTTTATGTATGAGACGCTATTTTTATTGGGAGACGCGTCGTTCAGCAGTTTGCCGTCTTGCATACAGGAAGTTACGTTATTTTGCGGTTCGGATAAGACGAGCACATTGTCGTCCACGCCATTCACAGCGCTGTTTCCGGTATCTTGATTGCTAGTTTTACCAACTATAGATTGTTGACTTTTGGTTCGCATCATCTTTACATATAGACTTTTTTTTTCAAACACGCCTTAACACATCACGTGTATATACACACAGTAATATATTTTTATTTTGATTTTTCTCTACTACGTTCACTGAGCACGTTATCCCACTTCTGAATTGTTGTAAACTCTTTAGATCAATTTTAATGTTTTATTATTATTATCACATATCACATTCACATAAATCCTTCTCTCGTTACTCTCAACAACCCTCCTTTTTTTAAAAACAAAAACACTTTTCAAAGCCTGCCTTAATTCTAACACTAATGATAACACTATCAATTTTTGAAAAAAAAATAGATATATTTTTCTTTAGTTTTATTTTATAAACCTATTATACATTAATTATTAATAATATAACTTCTGCGTTCTATGCTGCATGCCATTAAATGATGGTAGCTATTTTTATTATTGCGAGCTTCGCTTTAAGGAATATTCCCTCTACAGCGTTTTGTGTGATGTCAGTGTGCGTGGCCGATTGATAGTAGCTATATAAATAGGGTTTTTCTAGTATGCGAAATGATATTTTGATTTAATCATCGCTAAATTATTAACTTACGGTTTATTTACTGCAATCTACAGCCAACCATCATTACACTCTTTTTTACAACTAAGTAAATTAAGTGTTGAGTGCCACAGTAGAACTTGCTTCTCTCTTTCTTCCTTCAAGAAAAAAAAAAAGATTGTTATTGCCATTAATAAGCAAGGCTAAATTTAAATTTGTGGTGGCATTAAACTACAACTTATAAGAGCTACTTAATTTTCTCATAAAGTCATATTTATGTTTGATTTCAAAATAAAATGTTTATTAATAATTTTTTCCATCACAAAATTAATTGGAATATGATTATTACTTTATCTAGCAAAGTTTGCTGCATTAATGTTTCCCATTGAGATTTGATTATGCTCTGTTCACTAATTTTTTCACTTAAAATCTCCTTCAATTGTTTTTTGGGTGCGCTATTAGAATCATGTACGGGTTCATTTAACTTATTTAAAATTTCTTCATTTCTTTCAATGGATTTTTTAATGCATTTCCATTTAATTTCCTCTGTTTCAATGTTTTTGTTCATTTTACTTAATTCATATTCCAGTTTCACTATGTCTGTCTTCATATTTGATATAGATGAATCGTAAACCTGCAAAATAAAGATAAGTATTAAGATTAATTTTGATATTTGGCATAATTTAATGAGGAAACCGGCACAATTGTCAAACTATATTCTGATAGCATTCAATTCGTTCACGTATATATTTATACAATATTTCATACGATATTATTTCGATTTGACCATACCATCTAATTTAGTTCTCATTTATTGTTCACATATAAAGTAACATCCTAGTACTAGCACCTATAAGCTGCAACCCTCCTCTCATTTTTTAACGCTATAAGATCTACGTGGTTAGATCGATGTAGCAAAAAATAGCAATCCTTTGCTGTATCGGTCTAACAACGTGGGTCTTGTATCGATCGAAAAAAAGTAAAAAGCGTTTATGTTCTATTACTAGAGTGTGACTTTATATATGAACAGTGGTGTTAGTAAGAAATTTTCTTTCATGTCTCTCTTGGATACACCGCAAATATTGATTAAACATTTCATTTCTATAGTAGTTTTACGTTTTTTAAGCTAGATTTGCTAATCCCCACATTCACTCTCATATATTAACAATGATACAAGTACACCATTGTGCACGTATAACGTTGCATATCTAGAAATGTTAAAATTACTCTTCAAATAGGTTTCTGTTACGAATACTGCATATCAGCAGAAGAATTGTCAAAAGAAGGAAGAAAAGAAATGGTTCGGCAGCACAACAATGTTGATCTACAATGAAATAAATCTAGCTCACATAGTTCAAGTATCATTGAAATTAACTGATAAGTATGAAGTAATAAAGTTAAATGTTAACTCAGGATGTTCAATTTCTATAATCATAGTATACCAGACAGTATGTGTCAACCATAATCTTCTAATGTATTTTATTCAGGAATAAACAATTTCAAATATACTTTAAAGCCCATCAATTTAGATATATATTTTACCTACATCTCTGCGACATTCAGTAGACAGTAGAATTAACTGATAAGTATGAAGTAATAAAGTTAAATGTTAACTCAGGATGTTCAATTTCTATAATCATAGTATACCAGACAGTATGTGTCAACCATAATCTTCTAATGTATTTTATTCAGGAATAAACAATTTCAAATATACTTTAAAGCCCATCAATTTAGATATATATTTTACCTACATCTCTGCGACATTCAGTAGACTCCGAAAAATGTAGTGAAGGGGACATATATTCATATAAATGTTTATGGTACGTATTAGTTTTTATTAATAAAATGAAATCATAATTTAAATCACAGGCATTCAATGATGTGATAGAATGTAAAGGGTTTTCTGCCACTTCATTTGATGGGAATAGGCATTATTGTATAAATCTGTAAAATATGTACTTACTTCTTTGGATTGTTGATGTGTCTTAGTTAATATCTTGTTATCTTGTTTTAAATTTTGTAATTCTTGGCGCAATAAAGTATTTGCGATGTAGAAAGTATTTAATTGCATAGCTACATCTTTTGATTTTTGCTTCAATTCACTTATATTATCTGGTATGGTATCCTGCTCATCCTGAATTGAATATGTTTCACTAGTTTTAATTGCATCCACTAGATAAATGTTTTGTTTGAATAATATATCTTTTGTTCGCATCAGTATTCCTACTTCTGCTTGCACATCAAGTAATTGAGCTCTGTGATCTTTGTATACATTACTACGAGCTCTTAATTTGCTGACAAATCGCTTAAGTTCGTCACCTTGTGGCATGGTACCTCCTAGAAAATAAATATGTAATTTTTTAGACAAATAAACTTTATTTAGTGTAAACATTTTAAGTGTTTTATCGTATTCATGATGATTTATACTCGTCAACTTTACTTAAAAATCAATCATTGCCAATGCAGTACCATACCAATTTGTTTTAGCATATCTGAATACTATGAAGAACAAACTTAATATACTATGTTTTTATTCCTGCATTGCACACAAATTATAAGATCAGGTCATTTAGTACTGCAAAAGTTTTGGTGTTTTGGGCAGTGAGAGAGGACAGCAACAGCATATTAAAGATCATTTTCGTATAATTAAATGAAATAGAACAGTTTTTTTTAGATCTACTCGGATATGATTTGGGCTTTATAAGGAAATGGTCTAATATTTACTCAGTAAATATGACCTTCTTAAAAGGCAGTAATGTATACAATTTTTTTAGTAAAATGTCAACTGTTCTGATCTGTTTCATTCCAAATACTTCGTTTTGATTTAAAAATGGCAATTTTATGCATTGTTTTTAATATTGGTATTGCTTTCTCATATACTCAATTGTACATAAAGCAATCTTGGTTCTAAGATGTGTTAGTTTTTAATTTTATTAAATTATTTGTTAATTTCATAGATTAAATATGTTCTACCGATAATTTGTTGTAATTCCATTTCCTTTTGTTGCACCTGCTGGCGAACAAGATTTAATTCATCTTTTTGTTCCATTATCGAATTTGCAATGGTCTGCTTATTATTAGATATCGATGCTGCATGTTGACGGAATTGTCCTAATTTATCATCTGTTGAATTATTTTTGAGAAATGTTTTACTTATAATGCCCTGAATTTCTACTGACAAATTATCAACCTATAAAAAATATATATCATTAACAAATGTTTACTTAGTATCAGCTGTCTTTATTTTTGAGTCCTATAATAAGTTATTCTCGAAAAAAAGGGTTATGTACCATTTCTCAAGGGGCCTAGTTTGTCTTTTTCTGGTGAATTTTATTATATCGCTTATGTATATTTTCTTGAGCAACGGTGCTTTCTTGGAAGTTCTGGCAATGAGATTCTATTTGAGAATACGTCTTATTGTTGTTGAAGGAAGCACATTAATATTTAAATCTATTTTTACTTTCTTATACGCAGTATAAGTAAGTATTGTAATCATGAAAAATTTCGTTCTCGAGATTTTAACGGAAATATACGTTTTAACCTTCCCTGAATCGATTCCGACTATTTTTGGAATGACGTCTGTGTGTGTGTGTGTGTGTGTGTGTGTGTGTGTGTGTGTGTGTGTGTGTGTGTGTGTGTGTGTGTATGTGTGTCTCTGTGTGTGTGTATGTGTGTCTCTGTGTGTGTGTGTGTATGTGAGCGCTCTACAGCCCAAACAGCTAAAGGGAAAATTATGAAATTTTAAACTTAAGATTTGTATGTACCTGGTGCAAAAACCTTTTATTTTTGAAAACCATATTCCGACCGGAAGTGCATGTTTACTCTAGTCAATTTTTGCAGTTTCTGCAATTACTCAAAATAGTTGCAGTTACAGAAAAATTGTTACAATAAAAATTATAGATATCAGTATTTTGTACAACTTTTATTTGAAACTTTTTTTTCCAAACGGTACCGGAAACAAGAAAATGGCTCTTGAAATTTCTTCTTATTATATTTATTTTTACATAAATCGTATCATCTGCGCCTGTCAATTGTTTATCAAAAAACAAAACAGACTTAAATAATTTGAAGTTTGACATTTTATATTTATTCTAAGAAATATGTTTAGTGTAATAGTATTCCAGAGGTTAGAACAAATATTATAAATTAGAAAAATTATGAGAATAGGATGTGATTGCATGACACTGTAGATGTTTTTAGTAGGGTTCTTTTGCATTTATATTATATATTTTATTTGAGCATCCAATTAATTCCTTAATGAACTTGTATGATTTTATATGAGATGTTAAGTTTTTTTTTATGAAATTGCGTTGCTCCTCCTTTCAATGCTTTGGGCGACCCATTTTAACTTGAAAAGAAGTTAAAATAATTAAGTATTTAGTTAAGATTATATCAAAATATCTGCATTATCGGTTATGTATTTCTCAACTTCATAAAATAAATTAATAAAAACACTACGTACAAGGGAGAACTGTCACAATGAATTGGTGCGATTATTTTGCACAGCATAATTTCGGAATGTTTTTACATAAATAGGAATTTTCTCTCGCAAAGGCAAATTATCTGAATTTTTCTGTAATGAAGTGAGAAATAAGAAGGCTGTTAGAGAGCGAAATAAAATATTACAAGTGGTGCTTATATTTTACTGATTGCATTGTTAATTATATTGCATAGTCCTTTCACTTTAATTTATTATAAGAAAATAATTCGCAATCCGCAGTCACAAAATTTATTTAACAGATTCAATTTGAAGAAATCGTAAATATTTTTTGTTTAACTTTTGGATATTTTTTAACTTTGATCGTCAGGTGTCAAAAATATCACATTATTGGAGTATTTTGTCTAATAATGATTGCGGATCGTGAATCAAAATCAAATATGGTATTAAACGACTGGATAATTATTAAGAAGCAATAATTGGTGGAGTAATCGATTCGCAAGGCGAACGTGAAACTTCAAGTACATGCAAAAAAATTAATGAATCCCGCCAACTACTGTTCCTTTATTATTAGAAATCATTACTAGAAGAAAGACTCCAAATAACTATCACTAGAAAACTTACAAACTAGAGAAAAAAAGACTGATTCACGGTTAAAATCTTTTTTCCCTTGTTTACAGTGTATAACATATTAAGAGACATACTCGTGTCACAGATATGTACATGCACACAATTTCAATCGTATTTCAGATAAATAAATCCTGGGATAGTTACCGCTTTCATATTATTATATACTAACCAAATTTTGTAACTCAGTTATTTCATCATCATGTTGCGGTGGTTCAGAAACAACGCTGGTAATTAAATCAGTATTACTTTTAACAAGTGCATATTCATGTGGTAATCTTTCTTGTGCTATAAGTCGGTTGCTTTGCACTTCTTCTTGTTTTTTCTTCAAGAAATCACTTGGATCGGAATGTAATGCTTTACGAGTTTTTAAGTTGTCCTTGATATTTTTTATTTGGTTTTCTGACTGCATGATAACTCTACCTTGTTCTTCCAGCTTCAAATATAAGACTATAGACATAAATGCATAAGACATTATTTTATTGTGCAAACCTGTGTTTCCAAATATTTTTCTTGTTGAATTTCATGTCTAAATGCTTTAGTAGATACAAATAATGAATTGCTGTTTGGTGTATTTTCTAATTTTATTTTTTGTTTGTCTATTTGCTCCACAACTTTGATTAAATTATTGTTTATTTTTTCGATAATTTTCCTTAATTCCAATGTTTCGGTTCCCATTTTTAAATATTTTGCATTGTCCTAGAATTTAAAATATATTATTACTACAATTCTATAATATGTACATGCATGCAGTAAGAAGAAAATATGTTTATATTATATGAGGATTACGCTTAAGTAATTGTTTGCGATGAATAATTCGTAAATCTCATTTCTCAAGTCCGCATCTAATGAAAATATTTGGAAAAGAGTCACACAAATAGAGGAATTATTATATTTGTATGGTCTTATATCCTCTTTACTCCGCACAGACAAAACCATTTATTCTAAATATATCTTCAACTTATTATAAAGTTGTAAATCAAAATAATATTAATAACAAAAAGATTTGTTAAAAGTTAGAAAGAACATTTTTACTTATTTTGATTGATTTGGTGTCACAATAATTACAATACATTGGAATAATAATTCTTATTCTCAAAATGAGTCAAATTTTTAAAATAATTATTTTCATTCTGTATACGTATAGTTAATTATGTTAAATGATTTGTATAGTACAAATAATTGTCAACGAACATCAACAAAAAAATATTCTTGCTTATAAAGTGGTACATATACCAAACAAAAAATGGTCTATATTAAACTTACAGCGTGAACATTTTTAAATTCTTTTATAACATTTTCGTATTGAGCCATCATCTGTTCAATATCAGTGTCAGACATTAAATGTAGAGGTAAAGAAATTTTCTTCAGATATCTAAAAATACAGATGACAATATTAAAACATATTTATAGATCAGTCAAAAATATATTTAAAGAGCACAAATCTGCAAGGTCAATATTATAATGTTAATTTCTAGATAGTAAGATATTTACTCATGTTTGACCATGAAAGACATATGTATGATTTAGAGCAATTTAGAGTTTACTTTGCTATTAATATTGAATAGAACTTACTTTGAAAAATAAGCTCGTTTTTTCACAGCCTCTTTATTTGATAACAACCAATTTAATGTATAGTGCATAATACTTCTTTTGCCCTATGGAAAAAATGTCTTATTATATTTTGGTAAAATGCTAATGGACTATTGTTTTACGTTTTATAAGGGTATTAATGAGAGCAAAACGTAGGTTACTGAATTACTTGTAATGAAATATCAACAAGAATAAATTTTAATAAAATCAATTGACGAAATTTAATAATATGGTGTCGTGTACTCTTTCTATATATATATATATATATATATATATATATATATATATATATATATATATATATATATATATATATATATATATATATATATATATATATATATATATATATATATATATATATATATATATATATATATATATGTATATGTATATGTATATGTATATGTATATGTATATGTATATGTATATGTATATGTATATGTATATGTATATGTATATGTATATGTATATGTATATGTATATGTATATGTATATGTATATGTATATGTATATGTATATGTATATGTATATGTATATGTATATGTATATGTATATGTATATGTATATGTATATGTATATGTATATGTATATGTATATGTATATGTATATGTATATGTATATGTATATGTATATGTATATGTATATGTATATGTATATGTATATGTATATGTATATGTATATGTATATGTATATGTATATGTATATGTATATGTATATGTATATGTATATGTATATGTATATGTATATGTATATGTATATGTATATGTATATGTATATGTATATGTATATGTATATGTATATGTATATGTATATGTATATGTATATGTATATGTATATGTATATGTATATGTATATGTATATGTATATGTATATGTATATGTATATGTATATGTATATGTATATGTATATGTATATGTATATGTATATGTATATGTATATGTATATGTATATGTATATGTATATGTATATGTATATGTATATGTATATGTATATGTATATGTATATGTATATGTATATGTATATGTATATGTATATGTATATGTATATGTATATGTATATGTATATGTATATGTATATGTATATGTATATGTATATGTATATGTATATGTATATGTATATGTATATGTATATGTATATGTATATGTATATGTATATGTATATGTATATGTATATGTATATGTATATGTATATGTATATGTATATGTATATGTATATGTATATGTATATGTATATGTATATGTATATGTATATGTATATGTATATGTATATGTATATGTATATGTATATGTATATGTATATGTATATGTATATGTATATGTATATGTATATGTATATGTATATGTATATGTATATGTATATGTATATGTATATGTATATGTATATGTATATGTATATGTATATGTATATGTATATGTATATGTATATGTATATGTATATGTATATGTATATGTATATGTATATGTATATGTATATGTATATGTATATGTATATGTATATGTATATGTATATGTATATGTATATGTATATGTATATGTATATGTATATGTATATGTATATGTATATGTATATGTATATGTATATGTATATGTATATGTATATGTATATGTATATGTATATGTATATGTATATAGTATATGTATATGTATATGTATATGTATATGTATATGTATATGTATATGTATATGTATATGTATATGTATATGTATATGTATATGTATATGTATATGTATATGTATATGTATATGTATATGTATATGTATATGTATATGTATATGTATATGTATATGTATATGTATATGTATATGTATATGTATATGTATATGTATATGTATATGTATATGTATATGTATATGTATATGTATATGTATATGTATATGTATATGTATATGTATATGTATATGTATATGTATATGTATATGTATATGTATATGTATATGTATATGTATATGTATATGTATATGTATATGTATATGTATATGTATATGTATATGTATATGTATATGTATATGTATATGTATATGTATATGTATATGTATATGTATATGTATATGTATATGTATATGTATATGTATATGTATATGTATATGTATATGTATATGTATATGTATATGTATATGTATATGTATATGTATATGTATATGTATATGTATATGTATATGTATATGTATATGTATATGTATATGTATATGTATATGTATATGTATATGTATATGTATATGTATATGTATATGTATATGTATATGTATATGTATATGTATATGTATATGTATATGTATATGTATATGTATATGTATATGTATATGTATATGTATATGTATATGTATATGTATATGTATATGTATATGTATATGTATATGTATATGTATATGTATATGTATATGTATATGTATATGTATATGTATATGTATATGTATATGTATATGTATATGTATATGTATATGTATATGTATATGTATATGTATATGTATATGTATATGTATATGTATATGTATATGTATATGTATATGTATATGTATATGTATATGTATATGTATATGTATATGTATATGTATATGTATATGTATATGTATATGTATATGTATATGTATATGTATATGTATATGTATATGTATATGTATATGTATATGTATATGTATATGTATATGTATATGTATATGTATATGTATATGTATATGTATATGTATATGTATATGTATATGTATATGTATATGTATATGTATATGTATATGTATATGTATATGTATATGTATATGTATATGTATATGTATAT
>OX122899.1:9803177-9839756 GCA_944738965.1 Nebria brevicollis
AGGTGTTTAATAAATACGGACAAGTTCCTGAGTATTTTTAGCAGCTCGACAAATTTGTGACTATTTCTGGAGCATGCAACTACGAGCTAGTAGTATCGTATTTGAAATCAGGGTTCTACTTCCCTTGATTCTGTATAGTTTTTATCGTTAGTTAAAAAAAAAAAAAAAATATATATATATATATATATATATATATATATATATAAATATATATATATATATATATATATATATATATATATATATATATAAATATATATATATATAAATATATATATATATATATATATATATATATATATATATATATATATATATATATATATATATATAAATGTGTGTGTATGTGTGAATGAATTTCAAAGCAAGCGGACACATTGATCAAAAGCAATCAAAAATGGTATATCATGACAGCAAAATAATTAACATAGTCCAATGAGTGCTAGCGACACATATATATAAAAAAGTAAAGTAAAGAAAAAAAAAAAAGAGTTAAATGGTATAAAACCAGCGACAACGAATCAAATCAAATCAAATAAAATCGAAACAGCTATTTATAACTAGATAAAGTAACAACACTGAAACGATGTTGTGGGACAAGTGCAATTGGTTGTGCAGGAGCAAGCAGGACCCAACACAGATACGACACAAAGAGCCCTGCTGAAGAGCCCGGAAGTGGAGGGATGCGAAGGAGGGTTACCTGGTACGGCAGCAGGTCCCTGTTATCATCCATGTTTGTAATTTCGAAGGTGGGCGGCTGTGAAAACATGCCTTTCCCAGGATAAGAGGTGCTCCTACGAAACTTAACTGGAGAAATGATCATGTTGCTGTGCTGGTGGTTAAACGTTGGACTCGGCTTGCGATTGACAAGGCCGCCGATTTGCTGCATGGGGTTTAAGTTAGGCACCGAACGACCACGGTTCCATGCGGCTGTTGCACCGCCCGACCAGGTGCTCTGGTGCTGTGCGTTCGGCCATGCGTTATAGCTCTTGTACACAGGAAGATTCGGGGGACCCTGTTGTCTGCCCATTGTGTGGGGAAAGTTGTGGCTAGCTGTGATGGCTCTTCGGCCACCCGCTTGGTTACCCTGGCTAACATTGTTATTATATGAAACGAAATTTTGAAAATTCAACCCTCCGCCTACTCCTCCTCCTCCGCCATTTACACTGGTTTGGATATTTTGTATAAAACTGTCCTCAATTGAATTAGGCCACAACGCAGCTGTTGAGCTACCACCACTGCTGCTGCTACTCAACAGAATATTTGAACTCGAATCGGGCACATGAAACGCACCCCCCAATTGCATATTATTTGGGGTTTTCACAGCATTCTGAACAGACGTCGATTGCACAACCTGCTCGTTTAACTTATCAGCCAGCCCGTTGCCGATACTTATGGTATTGATGCTTTCGCATTCTTTAACACTATGATGTGCAGTCTTATCCACAGGTACGGTTATGGCAGCAGAACCAATCTCATCCACAGTTACATTGGAAGAACTTACGTTGGACTTATCTACGAGTTCATCTTGCATAGCGTTGCGGGACGACTTTTGCAATAAACTCGTGTCAGTTGATGTAGAAGGTGTGGTGTAAAAATTCGAGTTGTTTTTGGATGAGTTGACGCTAGTTGGGAATTCGACGGGTGTCGTTAATCCAATATTTGTATTCCCACTCAATGTGAAATCCCCCATTTGTAAATTTTGAGTGGTTTTGTATATTATTTGTCCATGCAGTTCTATCTTTAGCAATTAGTTATGTCACCTAACAGCACACTCACTTTTACACCAATCCACAGTTTTTTATTACTGGTCGGTTTTACTGCCACAATCAACTCTACAGCTGATAATACTGACACACCAACGAGATTCTAGTACACATACTCGACAACTAGATGTCGCTGTTATCTACCACAAATTGCTGGTGAGCGCACTGCGCTTTACAACACTAGAATACAATGGATACCAAAATATATATTACAAACATACATACATATTAAATATCCCAACATAAACCCATGGTGCTCATATCCATTACAGCTTTAACGGTTATACATCAAAATACCGCCAGCAGATGGCAGCGTAATCATTTTATACCACGTATATATGCGCAGAAAAACGTTCAACAGATTATTTTCTATTAAAATTACTTCAGTATATAACTACAATAACACAATACTCCTCAGAAATACAATTCGTACCTATATTTATTATTTTTGAATATGTTCGTTTCATCATTACGTTTTTGAGGACGACATCTACAATGCTAACCAGGAAGCACTGCGCTGGTTGAATGAAAATAATGATTTTGAATCACTCTAACCTTCAATTGGCCCGCTTGGTTTGAATTTTGTTTTGACATTTCATTCTTGCGTACTGAGCTTATAAAACTACATCATGATATTTTAGTTAAACCACATATAAGAGTATATGAAAATTGTATTTTATATATTAGATTTTTGGTTTGAATGATTATAGAATAATATGGTAGTTCGAATTTTATAGACCGTTGGTTTGAAGTTGTGGATTAAATTTAGATTTCAATATCTAAAGATTTCACTATGCTTTTATATCATTTTGGTTTCATTTTAAATTGTTTTAAGATTTACAATAAACAAATATATTTTACTTGAGAATCTATTTGCCAGGGGCTTTTATATCTACCGCTGCGATTAGTTTAAGCACAATATGCTTTTCGACAACTGTTTTTCAAAAACATTTCGAGTGTATTAAATTCTACTTGAAAATACATTTAATCGCATATCGCACTAAAGTTGGCGCCAGAGCAAGAGAAATAGTTTTTTTTATTGTTAAAGTCAGTGATTTGTTATCCAATAAATAAATAGCAACAGATGAAAGAACTTTTGATCAAATTATCAACCTTTATAGTGGGTTTATACAGAAAAAATTAACGCTACATTTAACATTAGCGCTACATTTAACGCTGCATTTTACTAACAAGAAACGGAAGATAATGATAGAGTTGAGTGGTGAAAAATTGTCAAGATGTGAAAGAATGTGAAGGGTTTTTTGCCACTCAATTTGATGGGGATAGACATGTTATATATGTACAATATAAAACATCAAATTGCTTTAACCTGTGTATGTTTAATATTTATTTTAAAGGGTCACTGTTACCAACGTAAGTATATTTAATTCACTTTTGAATAAAATGAAACACCATACACATTATTTCAACTCTTGATAAAATGTCGGATTATGTTTTGAAGTATCCAGTTATAAACAATAATAATGACATGAAAATCTGTAAACAAAAGGGTTAAATTCTATTATGTATCCAGGATAACTGCGGTAAATCATGGAAACAAAGGAAACAGTGCCATGTTTAATGCAAGGAACAATACTGCATCAGTTGGTGGAGTTTTCCTTTGTATCAGGACGATATAAAATAAAATTGTAATTAATAAATTCATAATGTATAATCTCGTATCCTCCGCGATATAACATGCTCATTGACAGCCAAACTCAAATAAAAATATCTTATCAATAGGCGAAAACAGTGAGTACGTCACTACCGGCAAAAATAACGCGGAAATGGGAAAATATTCGCATTCAGCGTTAACAGATATGTTATTCTTATCGCAAAATTGTGGGACTTAATAACAAAAACAAACAAAATTAGGAGTGGCAAACTGAATAAGCTTCTTGACAGTGTGTACGAATAATGGCAAGCATCTTAAATCAAGGTATATTTTCAAATTAAAAATGCAAATTATTTTCTGTGTGCTATGGATGACGTATTGCACATGCGCAGTGAGATAAATGAAATTGCGAAAGCTGTCATTTGTATCTTCTTGTCAACATGTTTTTGAAACATTCCAACTTCATCGTAAATAAATGGAAAAGGATATAAAGATAATAGTAAAAATTAACAAAAACAAAACGAACAATAATCAACCAATAAAAACAAAAACCAACAAAAGAAATGTCTTTAAAAAAAGGCTGTTTTCAATACTAAATCCATGCTAGGGCTATGAAATGACTTTAATAAATAAAAACAACACAAAACAACGACTTGACAACAAATAACAAGTGACAGCTCACGCAGTTTCATTTATCTCAATGCACATGTACAAAAATGCCATGACAGAAAACAATAAGCATTTTCAATTTGAAAATATATACCATCATTAAAGATGTTCCCACAGATGTATTCGCACAAAATATCATGGTGCATATTCAATTACCAGTAATGGTTTTTTATGTGTAAACATTTATGAGGCGGTTGGAGTGGAAAAATTTAAATAAGATTGATATGGTAATTAGCATTGCGTTGTGGCCGAGTTATCCCGTCATCAATTGATCTGCCTGCGGTTCAATGTATGAGTGCTCATTGAGCATGCTACATACATGCATATACAAAGAAATACACATATAAATACGTACATATCCATACATGTACATACATATTCCTACATATTCGTACATATCCATACGTATTCATACATATCCATACATGTGCATGTATTTTCGGTGGCATCCATGCAAACACTGCTGTTTACACATCTCCATGCGCAAGTGCCGCCACACACTCTTTTTTTTTTTGTAAATTTATCATTATTAAGCCCCACATTTAGATTACAATTCTCACCATAAGAATAACATATCTCTCAGCGTTGGCATTTACATTCTCCTCTCCCGCGTCGTTTTTGCCGGTATGCACTTTCTTCGTCTATAATCATAATGACTAAATATATTCTTCTTCCTTTTATGGTTACGCCCATTGTCGCACGACGATGCATCAGGGAATATATATATATATATATATATATATATATATATATATATATATATATTTATATTTATATTTATATACACATAGTTTTTTGACACCAGCAACTATGTTTGCGCCATGATCATTTTCCTTTTCTGTCTTCTACGAATCGAATTCAGATAAGTCTTTGCAGATGTTGTTAAATTTTATACGCCAAGGCATTTTGATCCTAGTAAAATTTGCCTTCTTCTTGTTTGTATGTAAGAAGATGATGGACTACATCTATGAAGAAGTTGATATAGGTGTTCTTGTTATTGTTTCCAAAACCGAATGCCCGAATTCACTTTCTAAACGTAATTTCCACTAATTTTTTGTTGTAAGTTTAAGATCTTTTAAAGTCTCTGACCTGGAAACAATGCTTGGAAGGATCTACAAATATAAACATCACTAAATCAGATTGCATATATTTATTTTAATCAATATTAATAGAAATTTTTAATAAGTTTGAATATTATGATTTATGATACCAACACTTACCGCAGTAGATGAAGATGCAGGCTCACTATCATCAGAACTGGTTTCGCTGATCTTCATTTCTTTTTCGTAGTCCATGTCCCTCTTACCTTTGCGGTATGTTTGTTCATGTTTGTATAACAAATGATTTAATAAATTAGTCGTTCCATACCGCTTTCCACACAAATTACAAATGCAAATTTTATTGTCTCCTTTGGTGAAAAACTTCCACACAAGAATCCTCTCCTTCCGTAAACTCTCTAAATACGACACTCTCACGTTATAAAGCTGTTCTCTCTCATAACACGACATGTTAAACTAAACTAGAATAATCCTCCAGGACTAATTCATCACATGAACGAACAATCAATAGTTTCTTCCTTCATCTAGTGTCGTCAACATAGATAATTCAATGTCAATGTCAACTTGGATAATTGTTTTTACAAAATATTGTAAACACAGTCATCATAGTCAGTGTTACCAATAATGACTACGTAGCAACAGGTAGTAAATTTTTATTTAAAATTTAATAAAACCATATAAGAGAACTTTTTAAATTATATTATAATGATACACTAGGATTAAAATTGTTGTTATCATATCATTTTGCGCTAGCATGTATCTCTATTTCTATGATATATTATATTTATACCACTGGCAACATTGATCTCACTGATGGCTCTAAGAAGACCTTGGTGTAGCGCTGAATTTAAAATTCATATGGTTTATTACTCACAGTTGAACATAGAATAACTGCTAAATGGTTATTTATTTTAACCGACATGATATAACCAGTTGATTTTGCTCATCCTATTATGATATCGTCACCGGTAGCAATATTTCACTCGACATTCTTTCAATATAACAATTCTATCTCATTTGACTCTCACCTATTCTGCGTGTGATATTTTTTACAACATCGCACTGCTCATTCACCCTCGTATTCCGCATTCTGTTTCTCCAAGATTCACCACAAATACTTTTAAAAATTTCATTTCTCTTTCTTTTTGTTTCATTTATGAGCGACTCTTTTCAAGCAAAGCGAACACTGTATTCAGCATTTTTTAATACTCTGCGACTTTTATCCAGACTTACATTTATATTAAATGTCTCATTCACTTGTGCCGTTAGTTTAAAACGTTATTATTCTACTTTATCAATTTGGAAAATTTGGCAAAACGATTTTGTGTTATTGCATTTTTCGAAAGTATTTAGATCGAGAAATTTTATGAAGATCCGAGCAGCTCTTCTGTAATTTTGAGCACGTTGTTAAGTTGCTCTCTATATGCTCGCCGCTTCACGTACGCACTAGAAACGCGTTTTTCTTGAATCGCCGTTTTTGCATACTTACTGTGTTGTAGTTTTATTCAAAACCCTTCAACCGATCTTATCTTAGATTGAGTGATAGTTTGGTGGGCACTTGATGAAACATGTTTAATATGAATAAATTAGACACTTGATTGGTTTCACATGTATTTATTATTACGACGTATCTTACTATCTTATCTTACTTCTTATTTACCACATATTCTACAAATGTGTGGCTAATGGCTATTTCTTTGAAAATTCGCCATGTTGTCATTTTTGCGTAAAAATTATTCATTCTAGTTCGGACCATAACCACGTTCTTACTGATTGTAAATCTTTTTAACTTATTTATTTCAGTTCAACCGAAACCGAAATGTGGACTCACCTTTTTTTAACTCCTCGCATTTTTTCATACGAAATCAGCATAAATGGCCTTTTTTCGGGCGCCTAACATTCAAATAAATCATTTTGTGAATATAAGCTCAAGCATGTAGGTTATTAAAAGAGAATAAATTAATATATGAATATTTTTACTTTGAAGTTTCATTTGTTATTTTATAAAAGCTTACCGATAATATAATAATAATAATAAACGATCAATGCACAATGATTTATAGAAAAGATATTGTAATTACATGTACGCCAAACAATCAAATTAAAAGGTAATTAAAGAGATTTAAACAGTTTTACTTAAAATTATTTAGCATCTTTCGGCGTGTATGAATACTTTTGCTACCTACTGTATGTATGCGAAAGCCCAGTGCAAGACGGTGCAGATGCTTTTTTTAAATTAATAATTAAGTAATTATAGCATGTAAATTACAAAGTTGCTGTTATCATTATGATATGTAATCAGTCAATCAAACAGTTTTATTATTTATGCTGCCATAGTTGCGTAGGTATTGAAAAATATATATAATAAAGCATATCAGCTATACCTGTCAATTGTTTAACAGGAAAACAAACAGGAATCTAAAATAATCTATGTTGCGATATATCTGTGAAAAATAGATTGAATGAAGGTTAGTAAAAGATTCAAAATATTAAAGATTTAAGTATTCTGTTACATATTTAATTTATTTCAAAACTAAAAACTTTCCGGCCATAATTTAATATTTTTTTGTTTTTCTGTTAAAAAATTGACAGGCGCAGATGATACGATTTATGTAGAAATAAATAAAATAAGAGGACGTTTCAATAACCATTTTTTAGTAAACATTACTTTTTTTTGAAAAAAAATATTCTAACAACAGCACAGTAGAGTCTCACTAATCCGGCAGATATCAGACTGGGGTAGTGCTGGATTAGTGAAAATGCCGAATTACTGGATATTACACCCAGTAATCTAAAAAAAAATTTCGAAATATTAAAAAACGTAATATAAAAAACAAATATTTTTATTAGGCCTATTCCATTAGAGTGAAAAAAACTCAATTTTCTTCTGTTTCTTGACCTGAAACGGCATTTTTAACACTTTCTCTTTGTTTACGAACTTTGTTACCCGTCTAAAAAACGCCGGACTACAAAGCTTAGGTTTAGAGTTTTATCATTTTACTTTCAACCCTTTAGTCTGTAGAGCGCTCGCATACATACACATACAGATAAACATACACACATAGACAGACATCATTCTAGGAATCGATTCAGGGAAGGTCAAAAGAAATATTTCCGTTAAAATCTCTAGATCGATTTTTCTCATGATTACAATACTTGCTTATTACTTCGCATAAGAAAGTAATAATTAATTATATATTTCCAGTACTAAACATTTTAGTAAAGTTATTATTTGAAATCCCAGGTTAAAGTACTTTAGGTATTTTTTAATCCCAGCTCCACCTAGTATTAGATATATATTTTCGTAAATAGGACAATGTCAATTGAATTCCTGTAATAGAATTTGTAGATTATGCATTGTTACAGACAAACTGCCTAACTTATGCCTTTTGTTTTTACGTACGGTTAGTTAAAATACATTAAACTCGCGCAATATTCCTTGGGTGTGGATAGTGGTTACGCCACTGTGTCCCACCCAAAACGCGAGTTATTTATTTGGATAATTTGGAAACAAACTTCAATTACACAAAAGTTATTTTATTTGAATAGAAGGGAATATATCATATATACTTTTAAATGTTATATTTTATGTATATGCGATACAATGTTATTAAACTAATCTAATCAAATTCTACACAACATTTTTTTGCCACATTTTCCCTATATGTTATCAAGTATTTTAAAAGATATCATATATTTTTTTTTTCTACAGAACCAATTTATTTCGTTATTACCTTTTCGGGCTGCTTCACCACTTGGTTGGTATTTGTGTGCGCATGCGTATTTCGTGCCTTCTAAACTTGGCTACAGAAGAGATCTATAAATAACATTAGAAACTGCTATTCCGTTTACCGGGATGTCTTCGTGTTATGTATTATTAAAACTGTAGTTGTAAAATTATTTTATTTACTGCGGCATAGTGATACCACGTGCCATCAACTATTGGCTAGTATGTTTTTTAATTGTTCATACATTTCATGTTATCAATAACCTTACAAATTGATTACAATTCATATCTAAACATTGTTATATCAACAGCGGCTGCCTTTTTCGTATATCAAATTACAAAGAGAGTAAGTTTTCAAGCTTTTCTTAAGTATAAATAAATAAATCAATATATATATATATATATATATATATATATATATATATATATATATAAATATAATTTAAAAAAAACAATGTAGGTAATATATATATTCATAGAAGTACATTTTACAGATCTTACAGTAAGGTATGAATCCAGATACAGCTGGGCAAGATTCCGATGTATCTGATTTAGTAATAGAAGTGAAGGGTACTAGGAAAAAAAATGAAAGGGAGCGTAAAAAGGGCGAGAAAAAAATTGACCAATTCATGAAGTCTATTTCGAATCTCACATCGGAAGAAAAAATTGATGCACTATGTAAAAGAAATACAGATTCTTACGAAAGTATACGAACTTATAAAGGTTCTATACAGTTACTTCAGCGTAGAATACAAGTTCTGGAAAGGGAGAAATTACAACTACAGAATGAGCAAAGTAAAAATGTGTTGGCTAGATCCAGGCTTGAAACACTTTGTCGTGAATTGCAGCGGCAAAATAAATCAGTAAAGGTATGTATCTATTTCTACAATATTATGTTTATGAATGGATTTTTTTTAATTAGAATAGTTTTCAAAAAAAAAAAAAAAAAAATATATATATATATATATATATATATATATATATATATATATATATATATATATTCGTTCCTATATATATTAATAAATAAAGTTTGACACAAACAGTTGGCACCTGAATCAGGTTGCTTTTTAAATTTGTAAACTATGACGTCGGGGAATTATTTCAGTTATATCAGTTGGAGATACTAAATGAATGTTTAACAGCTTGCACATTTTTTAAACACTAAAAACACTGTTATGTTTACTTTGTATACACAGTCATTTATATATTTAGTATCTTTAGCATCGTAGGTAATAAACAATATCAATATTTTGCACTATTGTATATTAAGTAAACTTTACTTGAAATTTTTACATCATATATTTAGTAACTCGGGCTTTAAGCCCGTATTACATTCAGTAACATTTTCGTGGACTAGTTCAATAACAAAAATTGACTAATGTAAAACAGAAGTTGCACGCAACCTTGTTGCGCAAGTAATCCATGGACGTGTTGCACGGATTAGAACACGTTCTAATTTTGTTGCTGGGCAACATGTAACATTTAGTGATTCTAGTTACTTTTCATTAACCAATCGAAATTTTCTCTGGTTGGTCTTCTTTGTAGCATTTATAGTAGAAAGGTTTTTCGTTCAGTTTGTACAAAACGTACATTTGTATATTTGCAACAATATGTATTAAATAAATAGTAATTAGTTATTGTAATCATCTGATAATTATTAAAAAAACAATCGAATTTCACGTAAATAAGCTTTTCTACGATTAATTTTTAAAGAATAATATTTCCAAATAGAAACAGAAAGTGTAAACAAACAGAATATTAATCAATAAACACGAAGTTATCGACAAAGAGGATTTCTATTACTGTCACAGACGACCAACTTTTGTTTATTTATGTTGGTATTAAATGTAATATAACTTATTGAACTAGTCCACGAAAATGTTGCTGAATGTAAAACGGGCTATAGAATTTTGTAACAAGCTGTTTGGATTTTTCAATACTCCTTCCGTTTATCTTTGTTGACAATTGAACAAAGTAAATAACCAAATGATAATACCTTATAAGTGCTTATTAGTGCCTATATTTTTTCGCAATGCGTTGTTTTTGCTTGATTTTGTTCAGAAGGCCTTAAGTACTCTTTCATAATTTGGTCGTTTCATCCATTTCATTCTTGAAAATCTTATATTTTTAATTATATGAATTAAATGAAGTTGCACATTGACCACCGCTCTATGGAAAGAAGACAGCCTATATAATGAATTTTACAATATACTTTCTTACAAGTGCCAGCAACATTTGAACCAGTGCCAATTAATTGCGTTACTATTTTCTTGATTTTTGTGCCTGAACTATATATATTTCAACTTTATTTTGCTTATATTTTATGTTTGTATCAATTGTGAAAGGGCACTAATAATGAAAAGTAAAACAATAAATAATATTAAATAAACACGCACCAATAAAGAGCACAGCTAAAAAATATAGAAATAGTAACTTTGATATTTATGAGCGTATGAGCGAAACGAATATAAATTCAGTATAATAATCAAAATGCTCAGGATATAATAGACATAATATCTGATCGGCGTAAATAGTATATTTTAGTAAGTAAGCATTTGCAAGGATAAGAAAGAGGACGCATCTAATATTAAAAGTATCTACCTATTTTATTGCTGTAATATGTATTACAAAGTCAACGTGCTGAATAATGATAACAACTTTCTTCAATTTGTTGAAAGCGTAGTTTGCACTTGATAAAACATTTTTTGATAAATCCACTTGGTATACGAAACCCATTGCTAATGACCAGTCAATCCCTACTCATAAATATTCTTAAATTTTCACTTACTTCAGATAAAATGATAGTAATATAATTTAGTTCTGTAGATAACAACAGTCGAAACGTGTCGAAATTAAAGTAATATTTATACCAAGTGTATTCATTTATTCATCCTGATAACAACTTTCGTTTATTTACTTAGAAATATCACATATTACAAAAACAAATAAAAATATGAAAAGAAATAATAATAACAGGTATTGAGTTGGTTATCTATAGCAAATAATTAAATAAATTGACAGATTAAATGTATAAAATAAAATCGAATCTGCGCTTTATATGCCGTAAACCTATTTAAGATATTCTCACGAATATGTAGTAGAGCGAGTCCTCTTTTTATTCGGTTTCTAAGTCAGGCTTTTAACCGCCGCAGAGCTAAAAAACTACATTCGGTCGAGGTAACTGTAGGTTACTGGCGATGTTAATATAATTTTTAGCAGTATTTTACAAATATAAAGATAGCAAGAGGGTTACAACGTTTAGGTGCTAGTACTAGGATGTGATTTTATATCTGAACATCAGTGTACATATATCTTATTGCAACAATCATTCGTGAAACTGCAGATATGAAGCTGTTTCCGGCGAACAAAACGAATATTCTAGAATCTTTTTTTTAAATTGCTTATATTTTTGCATTTGCCTACATACAGGTCAATGTTGTTTTCATATTCAATAGAACATGCCTGTAAATTCGTAAGCGAAATGTGACATAATGAAGTCGACGGTGTATTTAAATATTCTTTGCCTGAAACTTCATCTGTACTGGAATTCTCATCCTTGTCTTCATTTTCTTTGATATTTCTTGGTTCTAGTGCAGTTGATGGCTTTACAAAAAAAAATCCAAAGTTTTCTGTAGTTTTACCATTCTATTGTAGGATGTAGGTAAACTATAAATATTATAACTTAAATTACGCTCCTGCATAACTCTAATCATGAATTATAAAAATAAATTCAGAAAGAAATAAACACCTATTTGTAATCATGCGCCAGGCGCATGCGGTTACAGGGTGTAAGATACAAGATTCTGATTCCAAGAATGATCATTTTGGCAAAGAACAGATTTAGAACCAGTTATGTTCAATTTGGTGCACTTCGCGTGTTCAATTATAGCTTCTACTTTGTGATGAAACAACTATCAAACATCGGTCATTACATTTATATTAAAGATATTAGCGCCACTAACGATAATTTTGTTCACGAAGAGAGACGCATTATCGAGTTATTAAATAAAATGCTAACCATATTTTTACTTTCTTAAACGAGTTTTTAACGGAAATTTATCTTCTGATCTGAATCAAGTCTGCCTGTTTTTCCAAAATGGCGTCTTTGATTGCGCGCATGTGTGATACGCACATGCGTACGTGTGTTTGCGCACAACTAAACATCTTTACAAACCGATCAAACAAACTTACACTCTCAAATCTTATTGTTAATACACAGTTATACCACCTATATCAGCGTTTACATATTTCATTCTTAATGGACACTCATGTACAGCCTTTTCAGTAATAACAAATTCATCAACAGTCGTTTCAACAATAAAATAATCTGACGCGCTACTTGATCCACTTAATGCAGCATATAAACTTCTGAAATAATCACACCATTGGCTTCATTCCAAATTAATTCGACACATTCATTTTTTTTAAAAACTTTTGAAGCACTTGCATTGCTGCCGCCTTTCAATTTATTTACGCTTGCGCAAAACAATTTCCTGTTCATACTAAAATCAGATATCAACTTTTCATTCTCTGCCTTTTCTATGTTTCATTCGCTTTTGTTTTCGTGCCTCAATTACATCAATTTATATTCAACCAAGCAAGCGTCATGAACATCACCCGTTTCCATTCAAATAACTGAGGTATGCTTCATTCTTTCTACGAACAGCTTCTTTTACATTTTCATTCCATCAACCATTCTGGAAACGTGCACCTATCCTTGAAACACTTACATGTATATTCTTCACTAACTGATTTGCAATGTAAACGAGCAAATTTTACACGAACCATACACTCGATCTTTTTTGCTCGTTTGCACCAAGCTTGTGCGAATCTTAGCCTCACGGCTCACTCTTGTATCTATCTACAATCATATTCTGCAAACGTTCGTCACAAATGATCAAATCAATCACTGATTTAAAGTTATATTTCCCCATGCGCTGATATGTGATTTAAAGCATGAATTAGTCACGAAGAGCCCAAATAGCAGCGTTCTATTGGTCGCTACGAGAGGTTTTACTATTTAGTTTTACTTTCATACAATTTTATTGTACGTAATATCTACTCAAGGCTTCTATTAACTAGATAACTAATAGACACCTTTAGTCTTCTCATTTATTACTATTTGTAGCGAGTAAGCGAACGCAGCTTTTCAATTAAAGATGTTACTCCATTGGCGACACCTGAAACATAGAACTATATCAATTCAATTTTAGTGGAGGGGTAGAAATATTCAAATATTAGTGTTCTAGTGTTCAACATTAAACATAAAATTTGTATATTTCAATACAATTTTTATAATTTTCAGGGCTATTGGTGTTAAATGATCGTTTTCCAGAGGGCGGCCGTGGTCTAGTGGCTAACGCTTCTACCTCACAGTAAGTGAATCATGAAGTTTGCCTAGTTAGAATTCCACCTAGGTCAAATGGAATTTTTCACCTGTGATTTACTTCGGTAAAACGGTACGTCGGCAGCTACTTCGGTTTCCCTACACATAATGTGCATGCGACTAAAATAAAAAACAAAAACAATACCTCAGAATAAGTGAACTAGGAAGTTTGCCTAGTAATAATGTCGCCACCTCCGATTGAATTTTTCACTTGTGATTATAGAAACATTTATAATACATGCCAAACATTTCGCGAGCTAATTCATCGATTTGTGCTATGTACTTGCAAGTATATTTACTGTTATATTTCATGAATCGCTAAAAATAATCAATTTTCAATATGCTTATCACATTTCTAAATATTTACTGCGTGCTTCATTCCGCGGCAGTATATATTTATCATTTATAGAAAAAAATTATATATAATATATATTTATTATTATTTTATAAGAACATCTTCGATTATACCTTCCGACACATTTAATAACCACATATTATGTATTTCATCACAACCATTACATAACAAAATGTTTCTCAATAGAAGTGGATATTAATTTAAATTCTCTGCGCCCAATTATAAAACCCAATTTTATTCGACTTGTTCTGTAAGAATTCTTTAAGCATAATAATGATTTATTTTTAATATACTGCCTGGCATGTGGATTTTCATTGCGTTTGGGATATTTAATATCCGAGTTAATTATTCAGCATAACGTTTTAAGTAAATTAATTTTGCTCTTACGGCACTAGTTGATTCGCCGATTGTTAGGATCATATCCATAAATTCGATTTTTTGAAAAATGTACTCGTTTATGTTATACATATCGTAATTAACTCGTATTACATCGCGCAAAATAGAAAAGGCTTAGGATTAAGTGTAACACAAGTAAGATATTCAACAAAATTCATTCATTCATCTTGGTTTTAATGTATTGTCTACTTAATAGGATAAAAATATTCCAGTATATTTTGTTCTAATTTTTTCTTGAAAATTTTCATAGTTGTACACAAAATTAGACTTTTTTAAATAGAGATAAAATAGGGCTTTTTATTATGCTAAAATAAAAAACAGATGTATAACAATAATTTCGCATACTCTCCCCTATATACGTATGTAAAAGCGGTAATGACCCTGGCAGTCGATCCGCTATAATTATATTAAAAAAAAAAACAATAATTTAATCGAAACATTTCAGTATTTATTTCCGCATAAAAATGGAATAAATGCAAAATCGAAAAAAGTTGTCAATAACGGCGTTAATGTTATATGTTTATACTATTATCTGTTGCAGGATGAAAGTTTGCAAAAAATTCGAGAAGAAGAAGAAAAACGAAAAGAGATGTCCAACAAATTTCAAGCCGCTCTTAATGAAGTTACGCAAATGATGCAACAAAACACCGATAAAAACTTAAAATTGCGTGACGACAATATAGAAATATCAAATAAATTTCAAAAATTATGTGAACAATTTAAACAACGTGAAGAAGAAGTTATGCGTTTAACAAAACAAATGGACTTGGAAAAACAACTTGCGGAAGCAACTGTCAATCGGATACAATGTGAACTTAGAGCTGAAAAAGAAATATGGAATAAGGAAAAGGTTTATCTCCTTGAGCAACTCAAATTTAGTGAAGAAGAGCGACTGAAACTGAAGTCGAATATAAAAAATTTGGAAGAACATTTAGCGATGTATAGCACGAGATATGAAGAATTTGAAACTACGATCACTAAGAGTAATAAAGTATTTGACGGCTATAAAGTCGAAATGTCTCGGTTAACCAAACAAGTGAATAAACTTGAAAACGATTGTCATTCTTGGCAAGAACGCTGGATGCAAACCCAACAACAACTGAATCGTGCTCTCGGTGACACGAAAACCTTAGAAACCGATTTACTTGATCGTGATAAGAAACTTGATAAATTATCCAGCCTTTGTCGATTTATCCAGGAAGAAAGAACAACGTATTTGAAACAATTGAAAGAAAATGGAATTGCTCCAATAGTTACGGTACCTGCACCTACACCAGCTCCACCTACTGCTACACCTGCACCTATTATCGCAGAAACAAAATCACATCACAAAATGACGAAAAAAGAGAAAGAATTATTTAAGTTAAAGAAACAAGTTACTGCATTAGAAACTCAATTAGTTGGTGCTGTATTACATGATATTAAAAATCACGATCGTTTACAAAATGATACTGCCGCATTACAGAAACAAGTTTCTTCTGAAAAAATTTGTTCAAACCTGCCAAGTGCACCAAATAATAGCATTATTACTACTTCAGATCAATCCAAAATAAAAACGGAGAGCAAATCTGATGCTATTACTTCTGAAATACCAAAAAGTAGTATGAATGTTACAGAACAAACCGCGTACTTCGTACAATCGAAGTCTGCCCCTGATACTGAAAAAAACAATATTAATCCCGAAGTAAGGAAAAGTATTACATCTACTTCAGAAGATTCAAATTTAATTAGTAACACATCAGAAGTAACTACTGATGATACAATTCTATCTGTAACAGAACTAAGATGTGTACTACCTGCTTTGTCGAATTGTAACATAAATAAAACAGAAGCAACAAATTCCAGCCCACATAATTCAGAAATAACACAACCTAAATTAAATTCTTCAACAGTTATAAATACTAACATACCTAATTCAGAAGTTTTAAGTACTACGCAGAAAAAACAGAAAATTAATAATACCTCAGAAACTGTTTGTGCTATTAATCAGACGTTACCAGAACAATGCAATTATAATAACACAAGCCAATCAGCAGTCATAGAATCTACTAATCAAGAAACTAAAGAAGAACTTAATAAATTGAAAGCCAAAGGAAAACATTTACGAAAAAAGAAGAAGTAATTATATTTAGTTTTAATGTTTTCATGTTCATGTTTTTATTTATATATAACTTTATGCTAATTGAATTATTCTTCGTTTAGTGCCTTTTTCATAGTAATCATAATCATATTTTTATTTGTTTTGTTGATTGTATATTTTGTTCTGCAATAAATGCGTTTCTTTTTAAATCTAAAAATTATTTAGAAAAATTATTTAAGTAAATGTAGCGTGGCTTTTACCAAGGGTTTCATTATTCAATATAGTTAATAAATTGATTAATTGTCGTCAAATGAGGTGGTGGTAGAAAACCATTTATATCTATTCGAATCTTGATAATTGTTCGCCATTCAACTAGTATATTCTTACAAACAAGTTCTTTATTCGTACTTTCTTAATCCGATTGCTCCCAACTTTTCTTTCGTACAAATCATTTTCAATCATATTTATCCACTAATTCCAAAAACGAATCCATCTGCATTCTCACTTCATTTATATCACTCACGTTAATATTATTCGGCAGTCTTTCTTCGCCTTACATGCATATTTTTATCAACTGATTTTACACGAACCATACACTCGGTCTTTTTTACTCGTTTGCATCAAGTTTGTGCCAAATTCATACGTGAAACAATTAAATAATTATATTTCGTACTTAGCTCAGAATCGCGACTCACTCTTGTATCAACAATTATACTCCGCAAACGTTCGTCACAAATGACCAAATCAATCACTTCTATGATTTAAAATTACATTATCTCTGAGGTAAATATATGACTTAATATGCTTAATGTATGCATTAGTCAAGCAGAGCTCAAATTTCATATAAAAATCTGATATCCTACAACTGTTCATTTACTCTATTATTTTCAAATATTTTTAGCGCATTGTCGCTATCGGTCCATTTCATTTTCAATAATCTTTATTATTTTCCTTAATTTATACATTATTGCCTTATAATAACGTGTGGACAACATGGTTGGTTTTGTCAGAGCTCCTACTCACTGGGGGAGTGTATATCTGTGTATGAGTGTTATTGCGTTGTTTGCTTGAGTACATTGTGTTATTGTAATTGTTATGGTTGGTTTATAAATCGTTTGTGTTAGGATTGTGTTTATGGGAAAAGGGGGATGAAAAACCCATTTTAGTTCACATGAATTTTTTATATAAAACTTAAATCTAACTTAACTAGTTTAAAATTAACATATGTTTGGTGATTGATGGTCAATATTTGTGTGATGATGTATGTTCTGCGTAGTGTTCGGCTTTATTGTTGTGTAATGTTGTTGCTATGTGTGTGCGTTGTGGTTGTTCGTGTCTGTGTTATGTGTTCGGGTCCTGGAGTCTCTCCGAGAATATGGGTAATGTCTGGTAGAGGAGCTTGTGTTTGATTCTAGATGTTGTGTTGTGTTGCCTGGTTTGTGTGATGTTTTGTGTAAGTTTGTTTGAGTTTAGTTGTGTTTTGTAAAATTTTTGTGATGTGTTTTGTATGTATTGTTTTATGTATGGTATGTTAGCTTCGTTGTGTAGTTGGGTTATTCGGGTGTAGCTTCCAGAGCTGGTAGCCAGTCTAAGGCATTTATTCTGGAGGCGTTCTAGCGGTAAGGGGGTGGAGTCTGGTGCGTTGCACCAAACCGGGGCTGCATATGTCATAATGGGGCGGATGATTGTTGTGTAGGTTAGGAGTTTGTTTTTCTTGGACAGGGGGCTGTTGTGGACTAGGAGAGGGTAGAGGTTGCGGATGACTAGGCGCGCTTTTTTGATTATGTGTGAGATGTGTTGGCCATGCCGTAGTGTTCTGTGTAGGTATATACCGAGGTATTTAACGGTTGGTGTGGGTGTGATTTTTTGGTTGTGTATTTTGATTGGTGTAATGATTTTGTTGTTTGTGAATTTGCGTGTGAAGACAATGGTTTCGGTTTTCGTGGCGTTGATTTTAATTTTCCACTTCGCCCAGTAGTGTTGTAGTATGTCGATGTGTATTTGCAGTTGCTTGGCAGCCACCTGCGCACTGAATGAGTGCGCGTAGATGGCTGTGTCATCTGCGTATAGTGCTGTGTTTGTGTGGGGGACAGTGGGGAAATCGCTCAGGTAGAGGTTAAATAGTCTAGGACCAAGGACGCTGCCTTGAGGGACTCCTGCTACAATGGGTTTCGGGTTTGATGTGGTGTTATTAACTATGGTTCGAGAGGATCTGTTGGTTAGGTAGGAGTGAATAAGTTTAACTAATGTGGGAGGGAATTGATAGGAGATAAGTTTAGCTATGAGTCCTGCTGTCCAGACCGTATCGAAGGCTTTTTCAGTAGGGCCATGACCGTGACTTTATTTTTGTTGAACTGAGACGCGATATCGGTTGCAATTCTGCACACCTGCTGTACCGTGCTATGTTTGGCGCGAAAGCCAAACTGGAAGTCAGGTGTGAGTTTTTGTCCTGTGTCGATATCGTCGACCCGGGAGAGAATGATTTTTTCGGTTAGTTTGGATAGTGTGTTCAGGAGGCTTATCGGACGATAGCTGGTTGGATGGTGGGGTTATTTGTTGGGTTTTCGGATTGGGTGGACTGTAGCAGTCTTCCAGGCAGCTGGGAAGTGGTGGAGTCTGATTATTGCCTTGATTATATAGTGGAGTTGGATAATGGATTTTTTGGAGAGGGTTTTCAAGATTAGGTTCTCAATTTGGTCGGGGCCAGGAGATTTGCGATTGGGTAGTTTCTGGATGATTCTGGTGAGTTCAGATGGGGTAGTGAGGAGACTGGTCAGCGTTTTCGTGTTTGTGTGGTGTGGAGTATTTAAAAATTGTTGTGTTTGTTCTGTAATTTCGTTTTGCGTTGCTGTGTTCGGGATGTGTGTTATGTGTACTTGTTCAAATGTGTGTGCGATTAGCTCGGCTTTGTCACGGTCCGTGACAGCCGTGTCGTTGTTATGTGTGAGTGTAGGTATGGTTGTGCGTGGTTTTTTGAGTGATTTTGTTAGCTGCCAGAGGTAATTATCTTGGGGGTTGAGGGCGGTTAATTTAAGGGTCCATGTATTGTTTTGGTGGGTTTTGATTTGTGTTCTGATTAGTGTGTTCAAAGCGTTGAGGTGTTGTCTGTGTTGTGGGGAGCGGGTCCTCTGCCATTGTCTTCTTGTGTGATTGCGTTGTGTGATAAGGTGTAATGTGTGTTGCGGAAGATTGACTTTGTGTGGTGTTATTTTGTATGTATTGCGTTGTTTATTGGTATATGTGTGTCGAGTGTTTCTCGAAAGCGCGCCCAGTTTGTGTGTTTGTATGAGGTGATTATTTTACTGATGTTTTCTGTGTGTTGGTTATGAATGTGGAAGATAATGGGGTTGTGGTCCGAGTTGAGCTCGGGCAGTGATTCGGGTTGGGTAAGATTCGGGACATTTTTGTTAATGATGATGTCTATGGTGGTGGGTGTGGTTCCGTTTTGGGGGTAGTGAGTGGGTGTGTTCGGGTGCATTATTATGGCGACGTGTGTGTTTGTGTACCTGTTAAGTGTTTGCCCACTTGTGTTGTTCCTGTTGCAGTCCCAGTTTGAGTGCTTCGCATTCAGGTCACCTACAATTAGTTTTTGTGTAAGAGTGTGGTGAGGTCTGCTTGTGTGATGTTGTTTTGAGGTTTGTTGTATGCAGCGGTGATTATAGTGTTGTCTGTAAGTTTTATGCTAAGTGTTTCTAGAGTGGTATTTGGAGTTAGTGTGTGTGGGACGTTGTTTTTAATTAATATAGCAACGCCTCCAGCTGGGACCGAGCCCTGCTGTGGTCTATCAGCTCTGTAGGTTTTGTATGTGTGTGTTTTAAATTTGTGTGTAGGTGTGAGTTTTGTTTCGTTTAATAACATTATGTGTATGTTGTGTGTATTGAGAAAGTGTGTAAGCTCCCCTACCTTACCCATAATCCCGTTAGCGTTCCAGGAGCTAATGTTCAGTGTGCTTTTGTCTCTAGATGTTGTATGTGTGCACATTTTTGGTGAATGATAAAAATATAGAAAAATTTTCAGCCTTGTTGGACGCTTTGCTGAGGGCTTTATTTAGGTCTTTTATGGCCCGGAGCATGTTGGCTATATTTATCATGGAGCTTAGTTTTTCCATTTCTGTGAAAAGCTCGGCGATGTCGTCAAGGTCATTGCTGGGTTGGTGGGTTTGTTGTTGTGATGTAGGATTTTGGTGGGTTTGTTTTGGGGTGGGTAGGGGTGTTAAGTCTTGTGTCTTGGGGATGGGGGGTGCTGTGTGTATTGGTTGGTGGGAGGATTGGGTTTGTGTTTGTCGATGTGGTAGCAGTAGTTTGTTGCTGGTGGAGCGGGTTTGCCAGTGGTTTTTGGCAGGAAGGGGTGCGTCTCTATATGTTGGAGAGGGGTGGGGTTTTGGGTGATTTTTTAAATTTTAGTCAGGTACGTTTGGCACTCTATTGAATTCGCAGGGTGCGCTCCTCCACAATTCGCGCACGTTGCTAGCGTGTCTTGCGTTTTTACGCATGTCTGAGTTAGGTGGTCTTTGGCGTACTTGAGGCACCGGGGTTGTAGGCGGCAGTTAGCTGTGGCGTGACCCCATTGCTGACATCGGTGGCATTGTATTATCACCTTTTTGTTGAGGTGTCTCTCCCATGCGACCTTTGTGTGGAGGATGTATTTGGTGTTTGTGGTGCCGTTGAGTTGGTTCAATGTATGTTTGTTGGATGTGGTGATTAGGAATAGGGGTCGTCGGGTGTTTCGCATACGGAACACTTTTTCGACCTCGACTGCTGCTTTCCGGAGTTCGGCTAAGAGTTCAGCTGGATCTGGGTCGTTGTCGAGTCCCCTCAGCACAAATGCGTGGGTCTTAGTTTGTCTGTTAGTGTAGGTGTAGTAATGAAAGTCTTTGTCTGTGTTTATGTCTGTGATGCAGTGCTGTCTTTCAGTTTCGTTGTATATGTATATGTTTGTGTTATTGTTTGTGTATTTTATGTGATATACCTAGTGTGCGAAGTCTTGTAAGTACTTCGTCAGTTTGTCCATTTGTGCGACAGTGCCGGGGATGATAATAGGTGGGGGGGGGGGGTTGCGGGTTTGCTCGGTTGGTGTTTCGTTTTCGTCGTCAGAGTCTTCGTTGTCTGTGTCGTTGTCCGTAAGGTTTTGGTATTTGTTTCGGGTTGCAGTTGGTTGGTGTCGTTTGGTTGCAGGGGGTTTGGCAGTTTTCCGTGGCACTTTGAACTCCCTGTCGTCCGTTTGGCTGTCCTCCCTTGGACGGACTCTTGTTTTGTGAGGAGGGTTAGGGGTGAACATCTGACTCACCTTTCGCGCGTTGGTGCTCAGTACGCTTGGGGTTGTGGCTTGGCTGGTGCTTGGCACGCTGGGGGTGGGAGTGTCTGTCTCCATATTGGTGGTCTCGTGGTTATGTTTATATGGGCTTGATGCCATACCGTGCGGCTCCAGGGTTACCCTGGGGCACTTGGTGTCGAACCCTAGGAAGTCCTCCTCGTCGGTTGTAGGCGTCGGTGGAGTTGTTGGCGCACTTTTGCGACAGGGGCCCTTACGACGTATTATCGTAAGGGCTATTTTTGGTTCCGTTTCGCAGAGTAATTGTTTTTGTTTTTTTGCGCTCACGCATGTACTGAGCCTGTTTGTGTCGGAATTTTAGTTTGTTTATACTATAAACAATATGAACAAAATATATCTGAGAATCACTGTGGAACGATGTGCACTGCTCGACAGTTCAACTAAGAATGCTATCGGTCCGCTTAACACCACCCCATCCATTCAAATCAAATTTTCACATCGATTACGACGTAGACAGAAATCATGAAGAGTATAATCAAACCGACTTTCAGTCTGAGACAGAGTTTTCGAGAAGATACGCATTTATAATCTCGAGTACAGGATTTCATTCGCTCACTGACAAGAACTCCGACATCTTCTTAGTTTTACACACAGCAACAAACTAGATTTGTGTTCAATTTATTTTATTTTATTATATTTTTAAGTAGTCTGGACGGTTTTTTTCTGAAAACAGACTGTCTTGCAGTAATTCCTCCTTCCGCAGAATAACATTAGGTTTTTTTACCTTTCCTTATTATTTCTCGGATTACTTTTAGAAATGTGTGTGCGCGTATGTTCTTGAGTGTGTATGTGCGCGCGTGTGTGAATATGCGTGTGTGTATACGTGTGATTAGGTGTGTGTAAATGTGTGCATATATTTATGTATATTCACCGGAAGTACATGCTTGCTTTAGTCATTTTATTAAGTGAAAAAGTGTTTCAAATGTAAGTAAGATTATAAATATATTCTATGTTCTTCAAGAGTGTGGACGACTGCTTCTCAGTCTGTGATTGGTCGCCGCCATCATTTGTCTAAATGTTCAAACGAAATGCATTGCGTTATATGGAGCGCGCGGCTCATATTTTCTCTCTAAAGAAACAGATAAGATAATTGTACCTCCTAGTTTTTCCTATTTATTCCTGAATAAATTCTACGTATATTATTCCGCGACATCATATGTCTATCTATTATTGAAACATTTATACACTTGTTAGTATATTTACTGTCACATTTTATGAATCACTAAAAATAATCACTTTTCATTATGCTTATCACATTTCTAAATACAAACTGTGTGTTTTATTCCGCGGAAGTATATATTTATCATTTATAGAAAAAATGTATATACCTAATTCCAATCGCTTTACGGGTAAATAACTATTATTAATGCTCTGAATTTACATGTATTTGTATATTTATTTTTTAAGAACTGTTTACGTATCACCAAAATTACACTTATCAGAAGGGATACTCATCACTTCTCAGTTTTTAATTTTTTTTTTAATAATATATATATATATATATATATATATATATATATATATATATATTTATATATATTTACAACTGGCCCTTAGTAAGCCAACCAGCAAATTGGATAACTAATATACATAGCCTGTGTGAGGTAGAGTCCCCCTGGAGTCTCCTCTATATTTACATTTAATATATTAATAGTGTATTATATAAATTTGAGGTCTAGTGGCTTTGTACGCTTCAGTCTTCGCGGGTCTTCTTCGTTGTTTAGCAAGTTGATCGCCAGCACATTTGGATGGTCGTTTAGTTTGGACTCGTGTCTTGTAGCGTATTCGCGGATTTGCTCGTGTATATATTTGATTTTAAAATCTTTGTGTAGCGTGTGGTTGTTGACATACCAAGGAGGGTCTATGATCATCCTTAATGTCTTGTTTTGGAATCTTTGTATAATGCTAATATTTGATTTTTAGCACAACCCCACAGTTGGATGCCGTAAGTCCAGATAGGAGTGATAATAGTTTTGTACAGAAGTATTTTGTTTTCTAGTGCTAATTGTGACTTATGGCCTAGAAGCCAGTACATTTTTCTCACTTTCGTATCGAGTTGCTTTCGTTTGGCTTTGATGTGTTTTTTCCATGTCATTCTCCTTTCGAGGTGCATGCCTAAATATGTGACTTCTTCCTTCGTCTCTAATTCTTTGTTGTTTATATGGACTCGTGGGCAGGTTACTCTTCTGTTTGTGAAAGTTATATGTGTTGATTTGTTTTCATTAATTTTTATTCTCCATTTCGAGGCCCATTTTTCAATATCATCTAGCGACTTTTGTAGCATTGCAGAAGCCTCGTCGGGCTCGTTATGTCGGGCTCGTTATGTGTTGCGATGATTGCCGTGTCGTCAGCGTAAGTAGCAGTTGTCTCGTTTTCTGAGCAGGGTAGGTCTGATATAAATAGTTGGTAGAGAACAGGGCCAAGTACGCTTCCCTGGGAACTCCCGCGTTAATTCTGATTAAATCGGAGACATTACATTTCATTAAATACAAAAACAGTCGCTCTCGGGCATTTGAACCTTACGAACGTGTCTTCACTCAGTGCAGTACAGCGATAACAAGCTACCCAATATACATATAAACAAACAATAGTATTGTGATTCCACAAACTACTATAAATTCGTATATAAAAACCAGGCAACTATTATATAGTTAGTAAAACAAGAAAACAATTGCATCTTACGATCCTGCAATCATGCAAAAAACAAGTGGTGGTGCAAATATTGTACCAACTCGCTATATAAACGTAGTAACCACCACATCTGCCGCAACTCATCACTGTGTTCAACCAACTTATACCTCAACCAGAATGCAGACCTCACCAATTATAAGTTCAGTAATCCATAATACTAATTATCTAAGTCAGAATAGTAGTCCCAATACTTATTTTACTCCTAGCACGAGTCAGGCCACACCGATGCACGAAAACATCGACTTCATTCAATCGAGCGAAGACCAATTATCATGGCAAAAAGTAACTGCCAAACGAACCAATAAAAGATTCAGAGAGAAAAAATCAAATCAATCCCAAGAAAACTCAAAACGTAGCAACACTAACAATGAGTACAATACAACCGGCACCTACAGTCAAAATAGATTTTGTGCCCTAAGCAGTGACACGGGACATGAGATCTCAGAACGACAGTCTGAAGAAAATGTAGATCAAACCTCGGAAAACAACACAAACAAGACAAGTGAATCTAAGCCACCTCCTATTTACATACAAGATATAGTAGACTATCCATTAATGCTAGTCAGTTTCGAAACTGTACTACAAAAATCTGAATTTACTTGCAAGACTCTATCAAACAATGCTATTAAAGTAAATACAAATACAATCGACGCATATCGAAAACTGATCCACATGCTAAAACAAAACAAAATAGCGAGTCACACATATCAACCAAGACAGGAAAGAGCTTATAGAGTAGTTATTAAAAACCTACATCACTCGATACCAACAGATGATATAAAAGAAGCATTACAAGAAAAGGGATTTGAAATACATAATATTATCAATATTCGTAGCTGGAGATACAAAGAGCCACTACCAATGTTTTTCGTCGACCAAATACCAAACGAAAACAATAAGAAAATATACGACATCAAATACCTCCTGAACACTTAAGTTACAGTAGAACCACCACGCAAACAGAAAGACATCCCTCAATGTCTCCGATGCCAAGACTATGGACATACGAAGACATATTGCACAAAACAATACTACTGTGTCAAATGTGCTGCCAATCATCCGACAAAAGATTGCAAGAAAACCAGAGATAGCCCTGCAAAATGTGCGTTATGCAACGGACCACATCCAGCAAATTACAAAGGTTGTATTGTATACCAAGAACTTCAAAAAGCAAGAGACAAACCAATATATCACAAGAAATCTCTAAATAACAACAAATGGGAAGAACAAACAACAAATAAACGAACAGAAAGGGAAGGTGCAACCTATGCTGAAATAACGAATCAAACTACAAATGAAACACAAAAGTCAACAAATCAAGAAAACAATGATATTACCCTCGCGCAATTCCTAAATAAATTTGAAATGATGTTCAACCAGTTAATGAATCAAAATAGTATGATCATCAACATACTATCCACGCTAATAAAACAATCACAAAGTAATGGATAAATCATTAAGAATAGCATTATGGAATGCAAACGGTCTGGCGCAACATCGTCAGGAAACAGAAGTTTTCCTTATTGAGCAAAAAATAGATATACTACTAGTAACAGAAACTCATTTCACTGAAAGAAATTACTTCAAAATTCATAAAAATAAAGTGTACCACAGTAATCACCCAGATGGAACTGCCCACGGAGGAACTGCCGTAATTGTCAACGAAAAAATCACACACTTCGAAATAGAAAAATACGAAGAAGAATTCATTCAAGCAACAAACATCAAAATCAAAGACAACTATGGAACACTAGTTATAGCTGCGGTATATTGTCCACCTAAGCATACAATCAAGAAAAATGAATTTGAAGACTACTTTCAAAGCCTAGGTTCCAGATTTATAGTGGGAGGAGATTTTAACGCCAAGCACCCACGATGGGGTTCAAGACTCATAAATCCTAATGGCAGAGAGCTTCAGAAAGCCATGCTAGCTAAGGGCTACGGACATACCAGTACAGGTAAGCCTACCTACTGGCCAACGGATGCAAACAAAATACCCGATTTCACCGAACTACATAGATGCGAGCTCTTGCTATGATCTCTCATCTGACCACTCCCCAATAATACTCACCATAAGCTCAAACATCATAAGAAAAGAAAATAGACCGTCACTGTACAACACTCATACTAACTGGGAAACATTCAAAGAATATCTGAATGAAAATATAGTTCTGCATATACCACTCCAAACAGCAAACGACATCGAAAAAGCTGTCGATATGTTAACAAAAAACATTCAAAACGCATCATGGCAATCCACACCACCAATTAAAAATAAACCTGAAAATGCTACAAACTATCCCAAATACATAAAAGACAAAATTATGGAAAAACGAAAGGCCAGACGTATATGGCAATTTACTAGGCATCCCAGTGATAAAAATAGGCTAAATAAATTATCTACAGAACTAAAAAGATTACTACATAACATCAAAAACGAAACATTTCAAGAATATATTTGCAATCTTTCACCCTATGTGCAAGACGACTACACGCTGTGGAAAGCTACAAAAAACTTAAAAATACCAAAACAACACGTACCTCCTATTCGTAAAGAAGATGGCTCATGGGCTAGAGAAGACAAAGAGAAGGCAGATGTCTTTGCGGAACACCTATCCAAAGTTTTTGAATCTTATCCTTCAACGGACACAAGTGACGAAGAAACACGTATTACAAAATACCTGGACGCTCCATTGCAACTATCTGTGGCCCCTTAAATACTGTTCTCCCGATGAAATTAAAAGTGAAATTAAATATTTAAAAAATAAAAAAGCGCCAGGATTCGATTTGATAACATCTAAACTACTTCAAGAGTTACCAAAAAAAAAAGGAATTATGGCAATAACACATATTTTTAATGCAATCATGCGAACCCAAAACTTGCCCATACAATGGAAGTTTGCACAAGTAATATTAATACATAAACCAGGCAAACCAACCCATGAAACAACAACCTACAGGCCAATATCGCTGCTCCCAGTTCTATCTAAATTACTCGAAAAACTGCTACTAAAACGATTAAAACCTATCATCGAAGAAGCTCACCTAATCCCTCAACACCAATTCGGATTTAGAGAACAGCACTCGACAATCGAACAGGTACATCGAGTAGTAAACAAAATAGAAAACTGCTTAGAAGATGGAAAAATATGCTCAGCTGCTTTCATTGATATTAGTCAAGCATTTAATCGTGTATGGCACACTGGATTACTATATAAAATAAAATCACATCTACCATGCCAGTACTATTTGCTGTTAAAAAAAGTGAAAGATACTTCCACGTGTCCTATGAAGGCTGCTTCTCAAAACATTACCCTATAAAAGCAGGAGTACCACAAGGGAGCGTATTAGGACCAATACTGTATTAACTCTTTACCACAGACATACCCTGTAATGAGGATGTGATAACTGCTACATACGCTGACGATACAGCAATACTAGCATCGCACGAAAACGCTGTCGAAGCATCAAACATCCTACAGAATTCGCTAAATGATATAGAAAGGTGGGCACAGAAATGGAGAATTAAAATCAATGAAAAAAAATCAACGCACATCGTTTTTACTACGAAACATATCACAAGCCCGCAAATCAAACTAAATGGGAAATCTCTGAAACTAGAAAATCACGTCAAATATCTAGGCATACACCTAGACAAGCGTCTGACTTGGAAACATCATCTAATGGCAAAAAGAAAACAACTAGATATAAAAGTTAAAAAAATGTGGTGGTTAATAGGCTATAACTCCCAGCTATCATTACAAAGTAAGTTACTACTATACAAAGTAGTTATTATACCAATCTGGAGTTATGGAATCCAACTATGGGGATGCGCGAAAAAATCCAATACTGATATAATACAACGATTCCAGAATAAAACAATTAGAACAATATCCAGAGTCCCCTGGTATATCAACAACGAGACAATACATAGAGATTTCAAAATCAAATGCATCCACGAACAAATCAAAACGTTTGCTAAATCATACGAATCTCGACTAAATCAACACCCTAACCAACTAGCCATCAACTTGCTTAACAACGCTAACGAAGTCAGGAGATTGCAAAGAAAAAAACCGCTAGGCTTGAGTGCATAATATCCTCAACATGGATAGCGAAATAAACTAAACAGCCTTCCTGTTTAGTTTATTTCGCTATGGGTATCACCTTCACGCACGAGAATCAAATACATACTATTTACTGGTTGGCCTATAATGGCCAGTTGTATAATTTAATTTAATAATAATAAAAAAAAAATTAAATACAAAATAATCTTTTCGTATAAATAATCAAATAAACAACCGAAAGTCTTACTTTTAGGTACCAATCTAACTCAGCAATTTAGTTATGCAGTTATAATAAATTCCTAGTTGCATAACGTTGTGTATTGTATTAATAGAGTTTTTAGTGTAGTTTGTGATTTATTTAAAATATTGTTCGTTTTGTTTATGTGCCAATATAATATACTATAAAATGCCTAGTTGTTGTGCTTTGGGATGTAGCAATAGTACAGGAAAAGGCTTTTCTATGAGAGTGTTTCCTAAAGATCCTGATAGAAGAGCATTGCGGGCTACAAAAGTTAGAAGGGCTAATTGGAAGCCTACAAATAATTCATTTTTATGCCAGGTTAATTATAAATTATCTAATTTTACAATTATTGTTTTTATATCAAGAAATACAAATTAATTATTAGGAACATTTCGATACCGAACAATGGGAAGTGACTCGTGATGATGGAAATTTTTCTTTTAATTTAACGCTGTTCCTACTATTTTCAGTTTTTCTCCAATTAAATATTAAAGGAAAAGACCTGCGTCCCGAAACATCGCACCACCTGCGAAAAAATCAATTTGTAATGTTCAAGAAGTAAATTATGTAACAAACAAGATAGAGCCGAAAGAAACTGTAAGTGAAATACTAAAATTATATGAAAATGAATTAAAATTAGTGCGTCAACAGTACAATAGATATAAAATTAAATATAAGAAAGCTCAAAAGGATATCAGAAAAATGAAATTGGAGCGGAAAATTGATTTTGAAAAGATGTTAAAATCACTATTTTATTCCGATCAAATATCGGCATTGTTTAAAAAAATATCTGCAGTGTCATGCACCGAACTTTCTTAACCGCATATGGGTTAAACCATATCGTAGTTACATTATTTTTCTGATTTATAATATTCGTTCTAACATTTAGTTCGCTTTTACAGTAGATATATTTCTTAGAAACAATATAAAATGTCAAACTTCAAATTATTTACGTCTATTTTGTTAAACAATTGACTGGCGCAGATGATACGATTTATGTAAAAATATATATAATAAGCAGAAATTTAATTTGAAGCCATTACTCTTTTTGGAAAAATAATTCAAACAAAAGTTGTGCTAAATATAAATACATTTAATTTTTGTTCATGAAATTTTTCTGTAACTGTAACCATTTTTGAGTAATTGCAGAAAATGCAAAAATTGACTAGAGTAAACAGGCACTTCCGCTTTAAATATTTTTTTCAAAAATAAGAGGTGCACACCTCAGGCATATGCTAATCTTAAGTTTAAAGTTTCATAATTTTAGCTTCAACCGTTTAGCCTGTAGAGAACATACACACACAGACACACACACACACACACACACACACACACACACACACACACACACACACACACACACACACACACACACACACACACAGACGGACGTCATTCCAAAAATAGTTGGAATCGATTCAGGGAAGGTCAAAACGTATATTTCCGTTAAAATCTCGAGATCGAAATTTTTCATGATTACAATACTTACTTATACTGCGTATAAGAAAGTAAAAAAGTACAACGTTGGTCCAACAAAACAAAAAAAAGGCTATACAATTAAAATTTATGTGTGGCAGTAGTGGTTATAATGAATTAATTTATTTAAATTTAAAATTGCAACATAATAAATTCAATAGTGGTATTTTAGATGAGGTTTTTGAATTTTTGAAAATAAAAGTAAACCATTTTCACGATACTGAAAGAGACTGTGTCTTAATTCTTGATGAAATGTCACTCCTTGTCGAATTTATGACGATGCATCAAGATAAATTTTTGGAGATGTAATATTACCGAATCATAACGGTAGGGCAAATCATACAATAGTGTTTTTAATAGCTGGTGTCTCTTCAAGATGGAAACAAGTCATTGCATAATATTTTACTGGAAATTATTGTAAAGGTTCCACAATAAAATCAATATTATTTGAAATAATACGAAAAACTGAAAATATTGGATTAAAAATTATAAGTGTTACGTTTGATATAGGGCCGTGTAATCAATCTTTACGGAAAGAACTAAATATAGTTTCTAAAGCTAAACTATAAAAAAACGCGATCGTTCAACTTTATAACAATTTTAAAAATATTTATTTTATAGCTGATGTACGACATTTATTAAAAAATTTGAAAAGTACTTTCTTATCCAATAAAATAATTAATATTCCTCATCATATTCAAGCAAAATATCCTTTACCCTCAAATATAGTTGATTTGAATCATATAAAAGAACTGATTAATTATGAAGAACATCACCAACTTAAACTTGTTCCGAAATTTCAAAGATCGGATTTAACCCCTTCACATTTTGATAAAATGAGAGTTTCAAAAAGTACAACTTTTTTCTCACATGAAATTGCCTTCGGACTTAAAATTTTATCAGATGTACTGGAACTACAGCATGGTTTGTCAATATTACATTGAACATGATAAGTCAATATCAATTTTAGGCGAAATAATGGATCTGTTTCAAAATATCACATTCGGAAAAAAACTTTTTTTGTAACCCTATGCAATCTGGAGTAAGACTTGCAACAAAATTAATTATAGACATACAAAATATGCTTTTAAATGAATGCAACTACAAATTTCTCTTAACATCAAGATTTGCTCAAGATAGCTTAGAAAATGTATTTTCAGTTGTACGATCAAAACAAGCAATCCCAAATGCATTGCAATTTAAAAATAACCTGAAAATGATAGATATAGCTCAATATTAAAAAAATGTTTCAAATTCTAATTACTGTGACGACGACAGTGAGTTACTCTCTGAATTTTTTAATTTTTCTCATCAATCAAAAATTATAAACAAACCATCTATTCCGCTTGATACAGATGCAGCTGCTGCCCTAAATGTAGGAGAGAAAAATTCCGTATATAACATATCTGGTTATGTAATACCCAAAATAATAAAATCATATCGAAATTGTTCAAAATGCATAAAATCAGTAGGGACCAAACATTTTAATGCAGCTGAATATGCAAAATTAGTGCGACTTAAATGTTTTAAAAACAATACTTTGTTTTTCCTAAATGAAAAAACATTCCTCTTGTTTTTACAAATGGAAATATTGTTTAGAAAAAATTACAATTTTATAAAATATTATAAAATATATTTACTAAAATGGTATGTATCTAATATATCAATATATGTAGAACATATTCCAACTTGTCATAATTTAAATAATAGTACAATAACAAAATATATTTCACTTAGATTAAAAATTGCTGAAAAAAAAAGTCACGTAATAGTTATTTATGTACCAAGGGTATAAACTATGGTTTCGTTGCCGATACTGTAACTTATGCAAGAGGCGAAGCCGAGGGCATTTGCAGTTGAGGGAATAAAGAAGTTTATTCCAGAAATGCATACAAAACTTTTCTCTCGATGTTCCGACTTTTAAATTTAAATAATTCAATTTATTTATGGTTCATTGATATGCGTTCAGAGATTCAAGTTTGCGATGAAAAAAATGCATAACAATTTGTTGTCAAGGAGAAAAACATTCATAAAAATGTGTTGTCAAGGAGATAGCTGCCATTTACTTTATTCCCTCACTTTATTCCCTTAGGAAATAAAATAGTCTATTATGTGTCAGATATCAACTACATAAAGTGCCACTTTATTTTTGGTCGGGAGAAAAAGATATGTATGGAAGTGTTACGAATGTAATTTTAGGACATACGAGGGCGGGTCAATAATTCCGTGACTTTCTGAAAGAGACACAGGTTTTTTGACAAGAAATCAATTTATTTTTCTACATAGTCTCCTTTGAGCTCTATACACTTCGTCCAACGTTTCTCCAATTTTTTTATCCCTTCCAAAAAATAAGTTTTGTCGTGGTCCTCAAAATAGGTGTTTGTTTGTGAGATGATTTCATCATTGGAGTCAAATCTCTTTCCGCCGAGCCATTTCTTTAAGTTTGGAAACAAGATATAGTCACTCGGGGCTAAATCCGGAGAATAGGGTGGATGAGGGAGCAATTCATAGCCCAATTCATGAAATTTCGCCATGGAGACTATACATGTGTGCACCCTTGCATTGTCTTGCAGGAAAAGAATTTTTTTCTTGGCCAAATGCGGTCGTATTTTTCTTCAAATCGTCATTGAATCGGTCCAATAAGGTGGCATAATATTCGCCATTGATTGTTCTTCCCTTTTGAAGGTAATCAATGTGGATTATACCGCGTGCATCCCAAAAAACGGTCGCCATGACTTTATTGGCTGACAAACCCACCTTGGCCTTCTTCTGCGTCGATTCACCCGAAAAGACCCACTGTTTTGACTGCTGTTTGGTCTCTGGTGTGTTGTGGTGAATCCATGTTTCGTCCACGGTTACGAAACGGCGCAAAAACTCATCCATATTGCGGTTGAACAACGCTAAACACTCCTTCGAAGTTGTCACACGATTACGTTTGTGGTCGATTGTGAGCAGACGCTTTTTCATACCCAAGTGATCATTCAAAATCGAAACCACTGAGCCATGTGATATTCCTATGACTTCCACAATCTCCCGTACTTTCAATCAGTACGAATGAATGCTTCAACAGCTATATTCAACTATACACGTATGAACATATGGTTTATGTTTTAAAGCAGTGATTCCCAAAGTGGTCTATATCGACCCCCAGGGGTGTATGACAACCTGCAAGGGGTCTACGTCAGCGAAAATAAAATTTGGGGGTCCATGAAATGCAAATGGGGGTCCACGATAGTGGATCTCAACATACACTGATAGTACCTATTCACTTACATTATACTATCTTATAATATAAAGACATATATATTATTTATAAAAGTACCTATGAAGTAAAAAATTTATTATATATGTTTATAAAATTGTGTAAGTTGTAGGATGTAGGACTTATGAATTTTGGTTTAAAATTATTCTTTTTAAAAACATTTATTTATTAAGTTTGCTACAGCTAATTACAATACGTTTCGAGATACACTGATTACTTAAAAAAGAGTGTTAGTAACTATTTATACTATTAAACTGTTGATTTAGCATTTCCCATGGTATAGAGAAATGATAAGCTAATAAGAAGTTATGAATGAATCACCAGTTGATATATGATTTATATAACTTAGGCATCCGCTTTGTGGTTGCAATACATTTTGAACTTGTAAATACCTGCACATAATGATATACCAGTATCATCTTGTTACAAGCATACGCGCAGTCTCAGAGAAACATCTCTGTAATTATTAATGTCTTTGCTCAGAGCTGCGCGAACTTGCACTAACTTGTTCAATTCGTCACTCTATAAATACGAATGTGAGACAAATACGTTTATTCGTTTCCTGAATCTTGAAAAGGAAAGTGCTAAGAAAATATTTAAAAAAATATAAACTGGTAGTTTATCACACAAATTATAGTGAATCAGTGTTATTTTGTTTGAGAGTGCCGGAGAAAAGTAAGTACATTATTTTTTATTAAATTTTAGTTTTGTACTCGTAGTTATACGCCTATGCCTGCCATAAAATCTAAGACCATACGATTTAAATTTGACATTGATTTTTTAATATACAGCTGCTAAACTTTATGTCTTATTTAAATAGATTAATTTTGCCCACAGATGACTGATGCCATGTCCAAATCTAAAAAGAAATGTAGACAGTACGGTGTTGATTATTTGAAGCTTGGCTTTATTCCATCATTGTCGGACAAACAACTGCCTATGTGCCTTTTATGCAACAAAGTTTTGGGCAATGACGCTTTGAAACCATCTAAGCTGCAGGAGCATCTGAGAAAATGTCACCCTGATAAAACAGATAAAGATTTGAAATACTTTCAAACTCTCAAAGATAAACTTCAGAAGAGACCCACGCTGGACAGAATGTTCGCTTCGATGTCACAACGAAACGATGATGGTTTGCGGGCGTCTTACAATATCTCGTTACTTATAGCAAATTCCGGAAAACCGCATACTATCGGAGAGAAGTTAATTTTGCCAGCCGTTGAAGAGGTTTTAAAAACTGTTTTACACAAACCTGCATCTGATATCATTAAAAGAATTCCCTTAAACAACAATACTGTTGAAAGACGTATTGATGAAATGAGTTCTGATATTGAAAGCTTCTTGTGTAATTATTTGCAAACGACCCTTTTATCTATACAACTGGACGAGTCAACTTTACCTGGTAATGCAGCATTATTATTGGCATATGTTCGTTTTATTATGAATCAAGAAATCTACGAAGAACTGCTCTTCGCAAGAACTTTAACAACCGACACTAAAAGTGAATCAATATTTCATGTTTTGAAGGATTATTTTATTGAAAAAGCAATTCCTTTATCAAATATAATATCAGTAGCTACAGATGGAGCACCTGCCATGGTTGGACGTTATCGTGGATTTATAAGCTATTTAAAACAAAATGTGTCAGGGGTGTTAGCAATACATTGCGTCATCCATCGACAACATTTAGTTGCTAAAAATTTGAGTGTTAGATTGCATGAATCTCTTCAATTAGTCATTATGCAGTAAACCGAATCCGAAGCAATGCGTTGAATACGCGGTTATCTGCGCAGTTGTGTGAAGAAAATGACGAACACTTTCATCAATTACTCCTTCACACTGAAGTACGCTGGTTGTCGAAAGGCTTATGTTTGACAAGATTTTTTGCACTTTTTGAGACTATTTTAGAATTTCTGGATACTAAAGATAAAATTGTAAAAGAAAATTCAATGAAGTGGAAAACAGACATCGCCTATTTAACAGATTTGTTTACAAAATTTAATATGGTTAATTTGCAGTTACAAGGCGACAGTCTAAATTTCATTAAAACAAAGTCCATCTTATCAGCGTTTCTTGCCAGAGTTAAACTAATGAAGCAAAATATTGGACGGGGCGAATTTTCCCAGTTCCCTAATTTGTCACAGACAAACTGCCAAGAAGACGACGTTTCAACCTACGTTCAACATTTAAATGCCCTCTATTCAGATTTTGAAACTAGGTTTGAGGACGTTTTGACTATGGTAATACCACCGTGGATGATTAACCCATATGGTGACATAGAAGAAACGAATGTCATAATACAAGAGGAACTGACTGAACTAAGTACAAACGAAGAACTTAAGGTTCAGTTTAAAAACGGATATCTGCAATTCTGGCTGCAAAACAACATACCCGTTACTTATCCCGTATTATGGAATATAGCGAGGAAATTTTTAATTTCCTTTCCATCGTCATAC
>OX122899.1:9839956-9844956 GCA_944738965.1 Nebria brevicollis
TAGTGATTGAAAAGTTCGATACTGAAATTATAAATGCGAGTATTTGGATTAAATTATTTGTGCAGGAGTGTGACAGAGTGGGGATTGCCCAAAATAAATACGCTGAAGTATTACGATTGTTTTTAGAGAAATCCGCGTTAGACTGGTATAATGTATTTGTAAAGCGTAATTCCTTGTTAAATTGGGAGGCATGGAATAACGCCTTTATTGACACCTTCTCTGCACAATCCTGGACAGATATAGCGTATGCTTACAATTTTAAATTCTATAACGGCTCGCTACTAGAATATGCGTTAAAGAAAAGAAGATTATTGCTAGAAGCGGATGATAGCTTGTCTACAAACACACAAATTAACATGATTGTGATTAGTTTACCAAAATTTATTCAAAATAAGTTAGATAGAAAATCCATTATAAATATAGAAAATTTAATGTCAAAATTAAAACAAATTGGTAAAATTAACGATTCAAAAAATGACAATGTAAGCAAGAGAATTCTAAGTGAAAAAAGACCATGTAGTATTTGTGATAAGTTTGGTTTCAAAAATAGATTGCATTCAGAAAGTATATGCCGTAATAAAGATAGGCGAATTAAAAATTTTAAAAATGAAAATATCAAGGTTACAAATAATAATGAATTACAGGAAGTAGTAGCAAGTTATGAGGAGGCAAAAAACGAATAGTTCTCCCACTTATTAAAATTAAGCTTTTTGCAAACGGTGGTCTAGCAATTGGCTTATATGACTCTGGATCCAATATTTCTATGGTTAATAGTACCTTCTTGAACCATAAAAGAAATATTCAACAAATAATAGGTGGGAGAGATATTATTAAATGTGTAGCTGGAACGGCGAAAACGGAGGGGATTGCAATAATACGTACTAAAATTGGTAACTTAGAAGAGGATTTTCCGTTTTTCATAGTTAAAGAAGGAATTGATTGTGATTTTCTATTGGGACTAGATTCAATAAAAAAATTCAAGCTCTGTCAGGATGAAAATTTGAGTATATCACAGAAACAACAGAAAAATAAAAATTTAGATAAGAAAAGTCACATTAGTGAAATAAGCACTAATAGAATAGAGGATATTATAAAAAAAAATGAAATAATTTTTGCCAAATCAAAGTTTGATACAGGAACAGTAAAGGATTATGAAGCCACAGTGAAACTGACAGAAAATAGATATATTTCAAAGAAACCTTATAGGTGCTCTTTTCAAGATAAATTAGAAATTGAGAAACAAGTGGAGGATTTGTGGAATGCAGGTTTAATAGAGGAGTCAAGCAGTCCTTATGCAGCTCCTGTAACCATGGTTTTTAAGAGAGAAGAAGGGAAAAGATCACGCTTGTGTATCGATTTTAAAGAGCTCAACAAAATAGTAGTGCCAGAAAGTCAGCCTTTTCCAAGGATAGATGATCTTACGGTACGTGCCAGAAATTGTAAGTTTTTTTCAAAATTCGACGTGAACTCGGCGTTTTGGTCGATTCCGGTGCGTGCAAAAGATAGATATAAGCTGGCTTTTGTAACCCATCATGGCCACTGGCAGTGGAGATGTTTACCTTTTGGTTTGAAATCTGCTCCTGCGATCTTTCAAAGAGTTTTAGCAAGCGTGCTAAGAAAAAACAAATTAGATGCTTTCACAGTAAATTATATAGATGATATATTGGTGTTCTCTAAAACTTACGAAGAACATTTATATCATGTAGAGCGGGTATTGCAAGCATTATATGAACAAGGTTTCAAACTGAATAAAAATAAATGTCAGTTCGCCCAAGAAAAGATAACATATTTGGGACACGAAATTGGAAACAATATGATTAAACCAATAAACGATAATTTAGTGGCTATTAAGAAGTTTCCAATACCTACAACAAAAACACAAATTAGACAGTTTTTAGGCAAGATTAATTTTTATTTGGAGTTTATACCAAATCACGTAGCTTTACTGGATCCTTTAAGAAATTTGTTAAGGAAAAATGTATCCTTCGATTGGTCTGAAGAGTGTATGAAGAGTTTTAATTCAACAAAGGAATATCTGTGCACAGTTCCTGCTTTGGCAATTTTTGATCCAGAGGCTCCAATATTTATTTTCACTGACGCAAGTATCGAAGGAGTTGGAGCAATATTGAAGCAGCCACAGGAAAATAACTCTTTGAAGTCGGTGTTTTTCTTTTCTAGAAAGTTGACAGACGCCCAGAAAAAGAAGAAAGCAATTTTTATAGAATGTTTAGCCATTAAAGAAGCCATTTTATACTGGCAATTTCATTTAATAGGAAAGAAGTTCGTCGTATTTACGGATCATAGACCATTGGAAAATTTCAATATAAAAAAAAGTAATGATATAGAACTAGTTCAGATTTTGAATTATATTTCACATTTCGATTTTGAAATTGTATATAATCCGGGTAAAGAAAATACTGAAGCTGATTGTTTGTCTAGAAATCCGGTTTTGGAACCACATGAGGACACAAACAGGGATTCTGTGATTAAAACTTCAAATTTACTGAAATTGAATGATATCAAAGAAAATCAGAAATTGTTGAAAGCTGATGATAAATGCATTATTAAAAATGGTATCATTTATAAAATTCTAAATAATAGAGAGAAAATATGGATTACTGAAGAGTTCGGAAAGTCTCTCGTCAACGAGGTACATGTTGATCAGGGTCATATAGGCACAAAACAGTTAATTTTAACTTTTGGCCAAAAATTTTATTTCAAAAATTTGTATAAACACATAAGATTGACTTGTAGATCTTGTGAAACTTGCATTAAAAATAAATCGAGAATAGGTATCTTTAAAGCCCCTTTATCTCAACTTGGTCCAGCAAAGGAACCTTTCGAAATAGTGTCTATAGACACAATTGGAGGTTTCAAAGGTAACAAAAGTACAAAAAAATATTTACATTTGGCGGTGGATCACTTTACAAGATTTGCTTACATAATAACCTCAAAGACTCAAGTTGCTAAAGATTTTATAAATCTAATCCAGAAAGTAGAAAAAAATGGAAGTATTAAATTAGTTTTATCAGATCAGTATCCTGGTATAAATTCAGCACAGTTTAAGCAATATTTAAATAAACAGAAAGTAGCATTAGTTTTTACAGCAGTAGATTGTGCGTTTTCTAACGGATTAAACGAAAGGACAAATCAGACTTTGGTCAACAGAATACGATGTAAAATCTATGAAAATAAAAATAAATCATGGCCTCAGGTAGCAGAGGAATGTGTAAAGGATTATAACAACACAATTCACAGTTCGACCGGATTCACTCCCAATTATTTGCTGACAGGATTAAACCTTTCATTTCTACCTGATGAGGTGAACGACAATAATTTGACAAATTTAGTCAACAATAGAGAAATAGCTTTTAAGAAATCAAAAGAAATTCACAACCAGAATAAAGACTATTACGATAAAAATGTAAAACAGATAAATTATAAGATAGGAGATTTAGTTTATGTACAAAACGTTAATAAATTGAATAAAAATAAAACAGATCCAATTAGAGTAGGTCCCTTTAAAATTAAAGAGAAAATTTCTGATGTAACGTTCTTGTTAGATAGTAGATTAAGGAAAAATGAGTCAAATATTTTTCATGCTAGTAAGATTGTTCCTTACACCGATGGCGCGTACCCTCGGTCTTAAAAACGGGGGATGTAAGCTTGTGCGTAATCAAGCTTGGCGGTGTCGCTTGACACGCGCGTCAGACTTGGTTCGTAACTAGACTCCGAGCTGTTAGGATTGAGGTTATTGTATTTATGTATACAAAGGCTTGCTATCGGCAATTGTATTGATTCAGGTTAGTTTTAAGCTTTAGTTTTAATCTTATTCGTTTACCATTATATTTCTGGACTTTGCTAATGTGTACATATTATTTATATTACAGTTGTTTACTGCATCATACATGTGTCGATTCTTAACCTAATCTCCGCTCCTTTTGAACTCTTTAAATTGTGGCTTACATACATATATACATATATACATATATACATATATACATATATACATATATACATATATACATATATATACATATATACATATATACATATATACATATATACATATATACATATATACATATATACATATATACATATATACATATATACATATATACATATATACATATATACATATATACATATATACATATATACATCTATACATATATACATATATACATATATACATATATACATATATACATATATACATATATACATATATACATATATACATATATACATATATACATATATACATATATACATATATACATATATACATATATACATATATACATATATACATATATACATATATACATATATACATATATACATATATACATATATACATATATACATATATACATATATACATATATACATATATACATATATACATATATACATATATACATATATACATATATACATATATACATATATACATATATACATATATACATATATACATATATACATATATACATATATACATATATACATATATACATATATACATATATACATATATACATATATACATATATACATATATACATATATACATATATACATATATACATATATACATATATACATATATACATATATACATATATACATATATACATATATACATATATACATATATACATATATACATATATACATATATACATATATACATATATACATATATACATATATACATATATACATATATACATATATACATATATACATATATACATATATACATATATACATATATACATATATACATATATACATATATACATATATACATATATACATATATACATATATACATATATACATATATACATATATACATATATACATATATACATATATACATATATACATATATACATATATACATATATACATATATACATCTATACATATATACATATATACATATATACATATATACATATATACATATATACATATATACATAT
>OX122899.1:9849956-9872456 GCA_944738965.1 Nebria brevicollis
ATACATATATACATATATACATATATACATATATACATATATACATATATACATATATACATATATACATATATACATATATACATATATACATATATACATATATACATATATACATATATACATATATACATATATACATATATACATATATACATATATACATATATACATATATACATATATACATATATACATATATACATATATACATATATACATATATACATATATACATATATACATATATACATATATACATATATACATATATACATATATACATATATACATATATACATATATACATATATACATATATACATATATACATATATACATATATACATATATACATATATACATATATACATATATACATATATACATATATACATATATACATATATACATATATACATATATACATATATACATATATACATATATACATATATACATATATACATATATACATATATACATATATACATATATACATATATACATATATACATATATACATATATACATATATACATATATACATATATACATATATACATATATACATATATACATATATACATATATACATATATACATATATACATATATACATATATACATATATACATATATACATATATACATATATACATATATACATATATACATATATACATATATACATATATACATATATACATATATACATATATACATATATACATATATACATATATACATATATACATATATACATATATACATATATACATATATACATATATACATATATACATATATACATATATACATATATACATATATACATATATACATATATACATATATACATATATACATATATACATATATACATATATACATATATACATATATACATATATACATATATACATATATACATATATACATATATACATATATACATATATACATATATACATATATACATATATACATATATACATATATACATATATACATATATACATATATACATATATACATATATACATATATACATATATACATATATACATATATACATATATACATATATACATATATACATATATACATATATACATATATACATATATACATATATACATATATACATATATACATATATACATATATACATATATACATATATACATATATACATATATACATATATACATATATACATATATACATATATACATATATACATATATACATATATACATATATACATATATACATATATACATATATACATATATACATATATACATATATACATATATACATATATACATATATACATATATACATATATACATATATACATATATACATATATACATATATACATATATACATATATACATATATACATATATACATATATACATATATACATATATACATATATACATATATACATATATACATATATACATATATACATATATACATATATACATATATACATATATACATATATACATATATACATATATACATATATACATATATACATATATACATATATACATATATACATATATACATATATACATATATACATATATACATATATACATATATACATATATACATATATACATATATACATATATACATATATACATATATACATATATACATATATACATATATACATATATACATATATACATATATACATATATACATATATACATATATACATATATACATATATACATATATACATATATACATATATACATATATACATATATACATATATACATATATACATATATACATATATACATATATACATATATACATATATACATATATACATATATACATATATACATATATACATATATACATATATACATATATACATATATACATATATACATATATACATATATACATATATACATATATACATATATACATATATACATATATACATATATACATATATACATATATACATATATACATATATACATATATACATATATACATATATACATATATACATATATACATATATACATATATACATATATACATATATACATATATACATATATACATATATACATATATACATATATACATATATACATATATACATATATACATATATACATATATACATATATACATATATACATATATACTTATATACATATATATATATATATATATATATATATATATATATATATATATATATATATATATATATATATATATATATATATAAATATAAATATTTGCAATCGCCATATGCTGGACCATTGAAAGAGACAAAAATACTCCCTAATGATAAGTGCATTGTAGATCGCAGCAAACGAACAAGATTCGTCAATATTGCTGTCGCAAATCTAATAAAACCACAGGTAACATCAAGTGGGGCACCCGACTATTCATCCGAAAATGAAGTCAGCGATGAAAATTCAAAATCATTGGTGACGAAACCGTATGCCGCAGTAATTACAGCCAGCGTAAAATAAATCTGTGGCACAAAGAATGGCTGCGTCTGTATAAGAAAAATCTTGGTGATAAGGTTTGTTTATTATTTTTGTCCGTGCCGATAGCGCACCCATGACCATGCCATCGAGTATTCAATGGACCCTTTTTGTTCTATACGTAAACATTAGTCTATCGGTACTAAACAACACAGTGGCGCACGACCATATTTAGAATTAGCATTATTTCGATAAATTGAAATACTTTATGTGTGATTTTGTAAAACTGGGATACGCAAATCAACTCGAAAAATGCCGATCGGGATACGCAAATCAATTCGAAGAATGCCGATCGGGATACGCAAATCAACTCGAAGAATTCCGATCGGGATACGCAAATCAACTCGAAGAATTACGATCGGGATACGCAAATTAACTCGAAGAATGCCGATCGGGATACGCAAATCAACTCGAAGAATTCCAATCCCACTTCTGAGATATAAGAGCGCTTTTTCTAACGTAGATATAGATCGGTTATAAAATACAGTATAAACAGTTTTAGAAGAACAATACTAAAGACTAATTAAAGTCATTACGATTAATATGTATAAATGACCGGTTGACCTGATGCTAAGACATCCTACGATCCCATTGATGGTTATAACGGCGCCTAAGGTTTGGGCGTCGCCTTGGTATCCTTCACACCTGCATTATAAAAATACAACATGTCATACCGATACCACAAGACATTATACAAAGGATAAGGTAGGTTACAGAATATAGAGACAGTGCCTTAAAGCCCTGTACATACTTGTTCACGACAAGCTTATCTACCAACTGGTCCAACCCTGGACCTCTGCCAGGTCCACCCTGAAGGTAGTCTTCCCTTATGGGCATCCCCTAACAGATCCAATCCTGGAGCTACCAGGCACACCCTGTTAGATGGGCAACCGCCAGCTGGTCCAACCCTGATCCATAGCCAGATACACCCTGAAGGCAGGCTTCCATTACGGGCATTCCCTAATGGGCATCTCCTAGTGGGTCCAATCCTGGCGCTACCAGGCATACCCCACTAGGTAGGCAGCCCCAAGTAGGTCCAACCCTGGACCTCTGCCACATCCACCCTACTTGGACGAATTTCCCTCAGGTCCAACCCTGGTCGAAGCCAGATCCACCCTGAGGAAGAAACACCTGCACCCACGGTGCAAGTACTGAAATACTGGTCTAATCTTGGAACAAGCCAAGCACGCCCTGATTAGAAGATATAACATTGAGGATAAGGAAATAGGAATATACATGAAAGACAGTGAGAATACTCACTCAACAATTAGCAATCCGCCAGCAACATACAGCATTGGTTTGACCAACAGCATTGCTCGGCCCTTGGAGCGCGTCACCCCTCGTATGCACTCACACATGCACAATTCACCCACTCACAACCATAGTGCACAGTCTCACGCATCAACGGTGACTGTTCTACTTAAGAAAGATATAGTTCAACGTCTGCTTACAGTGAAATTTTAAGAACGCAGGACCGTAATAAATTAATGCCTTACATATATATATATATATATATATATATATATATATATATATATATATGTATATATATATATATATATATATATATATATATATATATATATATATATATATATATATATATATATATATATATATATATATATATATATATATATATATATATATATATATATATATATATATATATATATATATATATATATATATATATATATATATATATATATATATATATATATATATATATATATATATATATATATATATATATATATATATATATATATATATATATATATATATATATATATATATATATATATATATATATATATATATATATATTGTTACGAATTTTATTTTGAGACATAGTTTAAATGAATGTTTCGATAGCTATGTTGAACTATGCATGTACGAACATATGGTTTATGTTTTAAAGTGTCAAGCGAGTAAACACTTGAGAGATATTTATGACCCTAACTTAGGTATACGAGACAAATGCATCACGCAGCGTTCCTTTGTGGATGCTGGTAAAAATTATATTAGTTTGTGTTGAGTGCTGAAGTGATAAGCAGTGTTAATAATATTACTGTGTGCCGTGAATTGTGAGTGATTGTTGCCGAAATTATTGGATTAATAGCAGACGTGATAAATGTGAGTAAATCATTGTTATTCTGTGCGTGTTTCCTTAACATTCCCGAAATTATGAATAAGTTGTCGATTGTACATTGCTGTCGATGTCAGCTTATCCTTTCTGAAATCACAGGTCGTTTGGGATTGTACATTGCTGTCGATGCATTCAGTCTGTGTATTTCTCCGTTAGGACCTAACTCCTGGTACACGGGTCGTTTGGGATTGTACATTGCTGTCGATGCAATCAGTCTGTGTACTTTTCCGTCAATTCCTAGTAGACAGCCAGATTGTTTATCTGGTTTGGGCCTGATGTAGGTCAGATCGACTGGGTGTCGATCAATGTAGTTGTAGACAGTCGGATTGTTATCCGGCTTGGGCCTGGGCAGGTCAGGCCGACCGTTGTGTCGGCCAATGTAGCTGTAGACAGTCGGATTGTTATCCGGCTTGGGCCTGGGCAGGTCAGGTCGACCGGAGTGTCGGCCAATGTAGTTGTAGATAGTCGGATTGTTATCCGGCTTGGGCCTGGGCAGGTCAGATCGATCAATGTAGAAATGTGTTTATGGGCCTGAGCAGGCATATGTGATTTTTGGGCCTGAGCAGGCATTTGTGTTTTTGGTCTATTGACCAGTTATTCGATTGAATTGAATTGTATTATATTCCTAAATCCCTATGTTGCCCGTTGGTATGTGGAATTCTGTGTGAGATTCCAAGTGAGTTGTTTTGTGGCAACACAGAGTAACATGGTGTATTTTTGTATTCAGGTGAACAGGACGACGTGTAGACCCGGAGACGTGTGCCACGATTAGGGAGCCCACTCGCCAAGATCTTATATATATATATATATATATAAATATATATATATATATATATATATATATATATATATATATATATATATATATAATGATTTTAGTTGTCTAATCCTTAGCATGTCGCCCAAGGGTTCATGTAAGGTCGTGAGAAAAACACGTAGTCATAGTTCTAAGACATGAGTTGTAAACACGGGGATTACGAGTACTCCTAATGTTGACTGTACAACTGCGAGGGTGCGTCCCATATGATCTTTTATTCTCCGTAAATATTCTAATGGTGTTTCATTTTGAGATTGACTGAATCTACCGATTTCTATACAAAGTGTTTAGTTATATATATTTTATTAATTTTTATTATATTTCATTATTATATATATATATATATATATATATAATGATTTTAGTTGTCTAATCCTTAGCATGTCGCCCAAGGGTTCATGTAAGGTCGTGAGAAAAACACGTAGTCATAGTTCTAAGACATGAGTTGTAAACACGGGGATTACGAGTACTCCTAATGTTGACTGTACAACTGCGAGGGTGCGTCCCATATGATCTTTTATTCTCCGTAAATATTCTAATGGTGTTTCATTTTGAGATTGACTGAATCTACCGATTTCTATACAAAGTGTTTAGTTACAGTGAGCGCAATAAGTATTCGTACAGTTAAAATTTTTACAAAGAAACTACTTTTACACGAAAACAATTGAAAGTAACTAAAATATAAAAATATGTAGAGTATCATGGATAAACACATTCAATATTCATACATAAATTAATCAACAAAAATTAAATTATAGTGACAATAAAAAATAAAAACCGATGACACACGTCAAATTAGCGCGCAAAAAGTATTCGTACACTTTAGTTTTTTTGTTTCAGCATTAGTTATTTTATAGACTTTCGCCGAATGGCATGAATAACAATAACATGGGACCTCCCCCGAACATATTATATGAAATTTTCCATAAACCAATGTCATTTACCAATTATCTGTGCAATATAAGAAGTAAAAGAAAAGAAACTAGTTTAACTGAAGAAAAAAAAAAGAAAAGTTATTATTTCATTGCATAATTAGTGTTTTTCATTGAGAAAGATTTCGAGTAGCATACATAGACCGTATTCCACAGTGTAAAATAGAATTAATAGCTTTCGTGAAACTAAAACATCGAAATATATAGACAGAAGTGGCCCGGTCACCAGAATCAGTTGCCTTGATTGTCAGAAAACTGCAAGGAAAATCAAAGAAATTCCATAAATTATTGCACCAAAATTTACTGAAGAACTGTAAATTACCACTGAAATATATTTTTGTCCGTGTACTATCCGAAATGTACTAGGATATACTGGGTATCATACTCGATCTGCTCGAAGAAAATATTGAGGTTGCGAAGTTAATTGAAAGAAGCGATTGACGTTTGTTAAAGACTTCATAAATGGAAAATTTAGCTTTGGAATAAAGTTATATATACTGATCAATCAAAAAACAATAATTTTGGTTCGGATGGTAGGGGCACTTAGAGAGAAAAACACAAACAGAATTTGACAAAATAAGCTTACTTCGTGTAGTAAAACACGGTGGCGGACATGTACTTGTATGGGGATGTATGAGTGTTGCTGGTATTGGAAAACTACACTCAATTGATGGAATTATGGATTATATAGTCTATATCATCATCTTAAACGAATATTTCATTCCTAGCATGGATAAAATAGGAGCCAAGAGAAATGTCATATTCATGCAAGACAATGATCCAAAACATAGCGCTTGGTAATCCAGATTGTGTATCCTTTTTAATACACCAAGCTATCGAAAATGCCTCCCCAATCATCAGACTTTTATAAAAATGAGAATTTATGGACTTAAGATGAAAAATAAATAAGAAAACGGCTAATTTCTAATAAAAACTATTTGAAAATTGAGCACCATGAAGAATGGTATAGCATTTCCATATTTTTTAAGGTATTTGGTAAATTTAATACCAAACAGACTCTTAACTATTATTAGAGCCAATAGATATCCAAAAAAATATAGGATGTTTGTGTAAAATTGAAAATATTATTACAGTTTGTTACATGTACGAATACTTTTTGCGCGTTAATCTGGATAGTGATATTGGTTTTAAATTTTTATTTCCACATTAATATTATTTTTGATAAATAGTTTTCGTAAATTAAATAAACATATGACTCCATATAACTCCACGTATTTTTATTTTTGATCTATCTTCAATAGTTTTTCTTTAAATGTAGTTTTATTATGAAAACTTGACCTGTACGAATACTTTTTGCGCTCACTGTAATAGTTATAGTAAGTGTTAAGTTAAAATGTACTCGTACAAAATATTATGTAATCAATATTATTTTTATGTCAGTCGTAGCGACGCGACTAGTCGACTACGTTAGAACGCTACTGGGACAGGTGGAAAATAAAAATAAACACAAACAAAATCGAAACCATAATCTTTACACGTAAATTCACACATAACAAAATATTCACACCATTCGAAATACACAAACAAAAAATTACACCCACAGACAAAGTAAAGTTCTTGGGAATACACTTATACAGAACACTAACAAGGAAACATTCCGAGGTGTGTCTCACCATTTTTAATGAAATTGTAGTAGAGTAAATAGACCAGTAATAGAACAGTTAAGAAAATTCTCTACTTTTTTGAGGATTAAAAAAAATAAAGTTAATATATTTATATAATAATTGAAATTTTTTTAAATTTATGTGTTTTATAACGTTAAATAAAAAAAAATTGTTTATTGCTGTTTTAGGTTATTTTGTTCACAATTTATAATTTGATGTTAAAATACCAGTAATAGAACGGTGGCTGCCTTTAATAGATCAGTCCTTTCTAGTAATAGAACGGCAAATTATAGTTTTTGTTAAATGAACTAGGTAAATCAATAAATAAATAAGTTCTATTATAAATTTATTTTTTATTTAATATAGTTTATAAATTTTAGCTTGGATTTCCTAAAATTTAGGTATATATTTATAAAAAAACACTTGCAGTAGCTTTATTTTTTTAATTATAGAGGTACAATACCTATCTAAAGCTTAATTTAATATTTATAAAGTTCTAAATTATAAATGTAGACAACAATATTATTCTTTATCTATAATGCAAATAATATTTTATTTAAACAATAATTTTTAATCGAAATATTAAAATTACTTACATTACATCAAAATTAAAAAAAAATTAAAAAATTTTACAAAAACACACTATTGAATTCAAACACATTTATAAGAAACATCACACCAATTCGCGTCAACAACACCACATGTAGACTCAAACACAAGTTTCCCTAACAAGGCTTAACCATATTTCATGACTAGTTACATGAACAGAACACCTAACACACACCTGAACACACAACACCATACACAACACAAAACATTCCTCATACATAAGAAATGTACCATCAATCATCAAATTGATATAATGTTTTGTAAAAATATATGTAATTTTAAATTAGTAAAGTTAGTAAGTTTTAACAAACATAATTTTCATTATTTTATAAAATTTAAGGGGTTTTTGGTACCTCCTTCCCCACAAATTACAATCCCAACACACAAATATAAAATAAAAATTATAACAAAGACAATATTCAAGCGCACAACGCAATTACACACATATACACTCCCCATGTGAGTAGGAGCTCTGACAAAATCAACCAAGTTGTCCAAACATTAGTTTATAAGAATTAATGTAATATTATTAATTAAAATAATAAAGAATATCGAAAATGAAAAATTAAGTCGACTACGGCTCTGCGGGTCGAGAGTTCGAGCCCCGGCAAATGCATTTTTGTTTTTAAAAATTGTTATCGACCAAAAATACTAGTCTCTGCCGATATAATCAGTCCGTTATCTAGTCAAAACCAAAAATCGGCTTGAACAGTATGTTTGTCTTTGTTTTACTCATGTATTTTGTTGGATATTAGCACTTCGCACCCTTCATTTAGTTTAAATTAGACGCCAACTATGGCACCATATGACTTCCTTTTGTTTTTCATAATTATTGATTATTATTTGATTGTCACTAAGACAAAAACAAGCAGTTGTATCGTTTTCTAAAACAGACCAAAAATATAATTAATTTGTGTTCATATTGTTCTTCTTTTCAACCGCGTTGTATCCACATTAAATAATTCTGACAGGTTATGGGCCCAGAAGCGTTAGTGAGAAAACAGTAAAAACCAAATCTTCTAAAACATTTGGAGGTTAATACCTCAATTTGCGTAATTGGACACGGAAGCACTTAAGTGCCAGTGAGATTGCGAAAAGTATTCTTTGCTTCAAAAATTTCGGTAAAATATTTGGTCTCTCATAAACATGGCTCACGGAAATCTTCGAATCGAGCCACTCTCCAAGTACAACTACGAGACTTGGAAAGTACAAATCGAAGCCGTGCTGGTGAAAAACGACACCTGGATCTACGTCAGCGGGGAACATCCAAAACCCGAAATCGACCAGAAAGCGGACGCGGCTGTACTAGCAGCGACTCGCGGGACAAAAACAAATTGGTTCATACAGGACAGGAAGGCGAAGTCGGATCTCATCTTAGCCATCAACCCATCGGAACTTAACCAGGTACGAGGATGCGCGACTTCCCGAGAGATCTGGATCAAGTTGGAAGCAGCATACTGTAACGTGCATAGTCACGACGCACGCGCAAACAATAATAAGAGAGGGGAGTAGAGAAAAAACACGTGGAGACAAGAGCAACGGTAAGAAGAAGAATGTTGGTGAAATAAAAGGAATGTATTTTTATATAAATATCGATGGTTCATTAATGATGTTATTGTTAATCTTGTAATTGGTGTTAGAGGTATCGGAGTTGCTTGTAATTAATATCTTTAATATAATTAATTGAACTAGTTATATTAACGTTCGTGTGTGTTTTATTTATTTTCTACACTTCACCCAAATAAATAAAAACGTAACAATACGTTGCGAAAGGTCCGGCCAGGAAGACGACACTACTAAAACGGTTGACGCAGAGCAAAATGACCGATGGAGAAGACTTTAGGGAGTATCTTTCAGGTTTCTTCGACACTGTCGACCAACTGAAAAACATGGACATTTCAATAAACGATGAATTGCTGATCGTGATGCTTTTAACCAGTCTTCCAGACTCCTTCGAAAATTTCAGGTGTGCAGTCGAGGCCAGGGACAACTTTCCAGACATGGACACCTTGAGAGTGAAACTCATCGAGGAATATGACGCAAGGGTCCGGAAAACGAACGAAGCACCATCCGGTGCATTGTTCGCCAAATCAAACGCCGGTAGCAAGATCCACGCGATTCTACCTTCAGAGGAAGGAACAACACGACTCGAAACTTGTGAGCCGCGGATCAGAAACCCGTGCCCCATTTCAGAACCGAATCGAACCCGCAAGTGGTCTGCTGGACATTGGACGTATGTGGCCCCATGAGGACAGAATCACATGGCGGGGCGCGATACTTCGCCTCTTCCATTGACGACTGCAGTCGCTGGTGTGTGATTTACTTCATTCGGAACAAGAGCGAGGTCACGGCAAAGTTTCAGGGCCCCTATTCTCGAGCTCACTCGAATGGATCCGTGCACGAGTTGTTTCGAATGCCATGTTTCCGAGTGGCGCGTAATATTTGTATTCTCAAGCACTACATGAAACTGCTATTCGAATAACTCAACGCATTCAAATATAATGATCTATCCATACAGCGCTGACTCATTGAAGTCAGTATTGACCAATCAGAACGTTTATTCTATCGTACTACCGAGCGATTCCTTTATAACATAACATAACACTGTCACTGTCTTATTAGTTTATTGATTATTTTATAAATTTTTACATAATTTTCTTATATTGAATTCAGTATATTTAAATGGCCACCGATAAAAAACGTCGCGGAAATATTTCGGTAGACCAAAAGGCATATTTGCTTGATTTCGTAGGGAATCATCCTAAAAATTTGATGCTAATTTTCGTTTAAAGACCTAGCAATAAAAAATTTTTGTAATTGTTATTATGTAATGTTTGCAACGCTGTCAAAACATAACTATTATTCCAAATGAAAGAGTCATTTGTATTTCCAGGATATCTTGCATTCACAGTTAATATTTTAAGTTTTGAATCACATATCTGAAATAAATAAAAACAATTCTAAGATATCAATTGTTGTTTAATTATTATAAACATACCAATTGAACATTTAAAGAGTGGTATTCTTTTTTGTTAACATATATATGTTCCGGATATAGAACGTCGTTGATTTTGGGCAGCAAAATTGCAATGTGCGTGCAATCTATGCAACCTACAACTCCAGGAAAATATTTGTTGTAAAAAAATAAAAGTATTGTAATTTGTTTTAAAGTCACGAGGGCAACGAAGGTAGTACATATTACTCGCTACGAAGATCTTCTAGTTCAATTATATTTCCTGGAAATTTTATCCATTCATTCATGATTTCAATACGGTTCAAAGCATTTGTGACCTCTCTAAAACTTCTACTTATAGAAGATTGGCTTAACGCAAAATAAATATTTTGACCAACATCCAATTGGTAGTAAGAGTAGCTAATACCTAGAATGTTAACCACTTTGCATGTAGCTTGATTTTCAAAAAAATATGTTTCGCGTTACTTAGATTGTAGTATCCAAAGCCGATATTCTTGACTGAGGTAACATGAACTCATCTAATCGGTCTATAAAATAATTAGCTATATCTTTTTTTATCCTAAATATTCTAATAAATTGTTGATCGCTAATTGAAAACGCATCGTCTCTTATATGAAACTATCTTTCATTTTGTGTCATTATTTCAGCTTCTTCTACGGCAGCCACCGCAGCTAAATGTACAATTTAGTCGCAATTTGCCATCTAAATAAAAATTTTATCTGCTATAATGATAAATATACTGATACAAAACATGTCACTTACTTTAATCGCCGACACAATCCTAACACATGTCAATCGAAACTGATATACACTCGAGCTAGACCACTCGAACTCACTCGAAGGAAACTTAATCGGAAAGATTCGAACAAGACAATTCGAGAATACCAACAAATTATTTTTAATCGGAAAAGGCAAAATTCCGTGCACGGATCCATTCGAGTGAGCTCGAGAATAGGGGCCCTGGAGTACAAAAGCTTCGTCGAAACCCAGACTGGACGGTAAAGGTAAAGGCTTTACAGAGCGATAACGACACTGAGTATTGCAACAGCAAGATGGACGACACTCTGAAGAGTTTCGGCATCCAGCGTCGACTCAACACCGTCTACACTCCTCAACAGAACGGAGTGGCCGAAAGGAAAATTCTTACCTCGGTGGAGGCTGCCAGGTGCATGTTATTTGAGTCCGGACTTTCCCCCTTTTTGTCTGGGCAGAAGCCATCGCCACAGCCAATCACATACGCAATCGGTGTGTGACAAAGAGTTTGGGAGGAGAAATACCCTACAAGCTATGGATCAACAAAACACCACAGCTAAACTACCTTCAAACTTTTGGCCGCAAGGCCTACGTGCTTGACAAATCCGGAGGCCAGGGCAAGTTTGAGACGAAGGCGTTGGAAGGAATCTTCGTCGGATATCCAACCTCGTCAAAAGGCTACAGGATCTGGGTTTCTCGCGAGAGAAAAATCCATACTTCAAGAGACGTCAAGTTCTTGGATGAGACACGACATGAGAAAAACTACGAGGACATCGTCTCTACAGATACGAGGAATGGACGCGATAGCTTCGAAGACCTCTACTCGACAGGAAACATCATAATTGGCCGAAATCAACGTAAGATTATCGAGGACGAGGATCCCAAGTCGATAAACATCGAACCTGAGGAGGACACATCACAAGTCGATAGACAAAGGAGATTGACGGCTGAAATCCCAACGGGTGAAGACAGCGTGTCAAACACGACTGGTCTCAAACACACCTGGCAGGCCCTCGAAACTCAGGACCGGACAACCAGGTCGCCCAAAGAAAATACACAAGACTGTCGAAATCAGTTCCTCGGTCATCGACAAATCGACTGAATCCGAAATCTGGCAAGACGCAGATCTCGCCACTGTTGCCTCAGAAATATCTTTCTCGAAGGCCATCTCAGGGAGTGATAGGCTAGAGTGGGAAGACGCTATCTACGTTGAAATCCGAAATCTCATCACAAACAACACGTGGGAAATCGTAGATCGACCAGATGATGCGAGAGTAATCGGCTGCCGAATAATTCGCAGAAACAAGTGGACAGCGGACGGGTCATTGGATAAGTGAAAGGCCAGGCTAGTTGCTCGAAGTTTCCTACAGAAACCTGGCGTGGATTTTCACGATACGTTTGCATCGATTACTAATGGCTCTCGCCGCAAAACAAGACATGCACATCTCTCAGCTTGACATTACCGCCGCATATCTCAACGGAAAAATCGACGAGAACATCTATATGGACACCCCTACGCTCCTGGAAGACATCCTACAACGGATGACTAAAGATCGCGACAAAGATCTTCAAAAAAAGGCTTTCGGCAACAGACCGAAAATATAATTAATTTGTGTTTATATTGTTTTTCTTTCAACCTCGTTGTATCCACATTAAATAATCCTGACATATTTACCCATGCCACGATTGATATAAGATTGCCCAGTAATTTCTTACTATAGTACTTGCAGGTGTTTCCACTGAGGGTAAACACTGTTTAACTGTTTTTCAGGAGCCCTGCCAGAGTTTCCGCTAAGGAATATCCTAGTAGATTTTTATTATAGTACCTGCAAGTGTTTCCACTGAGGATAAACACTGTTTAACTGTTTTCCAGGTGTCTTGCCGGCGTTTCCGCCAAGAGATTGCCTAGTAGTTTCTTACTATAGTACTTGCAGGTGTTTCCACCGAGGGTAAACACAATTTAACTGTTTTTCAGGTGTCCTGCCAGAATCTAGGGGATTTTTGTTTTCAAGTTGACAACACCGAATTTCCGTGGCTGGGTTTTTCATGGATAACTTTACTGACATAAAGACTCAATCTTTGAAATTGAATATCTCCGAATCTGTATAGTTCATATTTTTCATTTATGCACCATTCGATACAAAATTATTTGAATAATTATCTATTAAATTTTAAAAAAATTGTAAGAAATGCATTTGGCGATACATCTACTTTAAATGTAATTTTATGCTAAATGTATCTTAAAAATCTGATTGCAGGGAATATGAATAATGTTGTTTGTTGTTGTTCTGATAGAAGAACACAATTTTCGTCATGTTGCGGCACGATATTTACAAGGCCAAATAGCGCTGTCTCAAATGTTGATAAACAATTGTTAATAGGCACAAAAAGTGGGTACGTCACGAACGACACGGGAAGTGAAAATATAAGAATCAGCGGCGCATTTATTTAGAATTTTTGAATCTGTTAGTGGCAATTCGTGATATTGTGTGTGCGCAATGGCAAACATCTTTAATAAAGCTATATTTTCAAATTGAAATTGCATTTATATTTATATATTTTCTTTTCTAAATTTTTCATTTTTCGTTTTGTTAACTTTTTGTTTATTTTGTTTATTTTGTACATAAACAGTTTCTGGTATTTCTGATATATTTTCACGATTTTCATTTAGTTTATTTATTATTTTAGTCTTCCTGTTTTGTAGCTGTTCGTTAATATTTTGGTACATTATTTTCGTTTTTTCTTTATGATTTTGTATGTAGTCTTGTGTTGTGTTGTGATTGGTATTATTATATGCTAATAATACATAGTAAATTTTATTTTTTATGGATTCACTTTTAAATTTATCCTGCACAATAAATAAACGGATGTGTTCAATTAATGTGGAGTGAAATCTTTCTACAACTCCATTTGAGTCAGGGTGTTGTAAGCTGCTAGTATAGTGTATGTCGATTTTATGTAAGTTTAATAGTTCCTTTATTATAATATTTTTAAATTCCAAGCCGTTATCTGAGATTATTGATTTTGGTATTCCATGGTGTGAGAAATATTTCATTAGCTTGTTTGTTATTTCTAAAGCGTTTGTAGATTCAACTTTATATGCTTGAGACTATTGTTAGGAATTTACACTTTTCTAACGTTAAACTATCGATGTGAATTATTTCGAATGGTTTCTTGGGGGTGTGTAATTTTGAGATATTTGGTTTTGAGGGTGAATGTAATACTTCGGTAATTATTATTTGATTTTTAGTTATATTTACGGATGTTTCACTGGAAGTTATTCCGATTATAGGGTCTTCTAAATTTGAGTGAATAGTGCTATCTATGTCTGAATTATGTGAGTTATTTGGTTCAACAATCATAGATTTTGATTAGTTTGCTAGTCGGAAAGTGTCATTGAAATTTTGCATATAATTTAAGAAGTTATCTGTGCCTTGGTCTGTCGAATTAACATTTAATTCAATTCGAGAAAGTGCATCTGCGTTTCTATTTAAAATACCCTTTTTATATACAATTTCTATATCAAATTCTTCCAATTTGAGTCTCCATCTTGCTAATTTAGAATTTGGTTCATTAACCCTTAAAGGGCCGGGATGACGCCATATGGCGGTATATCTTTGCATTTTTGAAATGCTCATTTTAAGAGTATATTTATATGTAAAAGATCCCAGCGAGCCCAAATCTACTTCAGAATTGAAGTATCACGCCAACTTATTTTTCTAACCTCAAAATCAAAAAATAAGATCTTACAAAAATTTACCGATTCCTTCCAAATTCGGTATGACCCCTCATACCGGGGTCGTTGATTACGTATTCAAGATGGCGGATCCAAGATATCGAACCGAATTTTTTTAAAATCGACCAAATTCCTCTTAATTTGGTGTGGGTTTTGGGGTCGCCGATCACGAATCCAGAGTCAGATTTGCAATACCGTGGACCTGATATTGTATACACTTAATCCAGATTCGTGATGAGCGACACCAAAAACCCATGCTACTTTCAGAATTTCGTAATACAAAATTGCGGATGTAATATAAAAAAGGAAGTTGATGCTGCATTTTTTTATTTTGTCGATACCAAACTGTTTTAATTTTTTTCAAAATTTGTTTGTATCAAATTGATTGCAAAATACTCTGGTGAATATGTGAAGAGTTTGCTTTTCGAAGTCACCGCTAAGTAGCGACTACCCATTATATCGTATGTCCGCAACTCTAACAGCTAGGAAAACTTATTAGTCTGAGTGAGTTGTGGCTCGGAAGTGAACCCAACAGTTTTTATTCTTTGTATTCATTTATATTCAAAAAGTTTTTGTAAGTGTGGAAGTACAAGTTGGAGAGAAATATAACATTAATTCATTTCTTACCACCTATCAGGCTTCGTCATTCGTCATTTTTTTTCCTTATGTCCATCAGCAGCGGGGAATCTGAGCCAGACACGGACTATGATTCCGACGAAGACATTATTGAAATCGATGATAAGGACATTGAATATGCTTCAAGACATAAAATGTATTATGAAAATTAATTTCTTCTTTCTATCAAACATTTGTATCACGTTCTGGTATCCGAGATAATATTCCACTGAATGGAAATGATCCTATTCATTATTTTGAATTATTTTTTGATGATAACTTTCTCAATCTTATTTGTGTGGAAACAAACCGTTATCAGCTTCAAAATCCTGAACCAGAACGTATGAAAATGAGTAAATGGAATGATTTGATTAAAAAAGAACTTTTGAAATTTTTAGCCTTATCCATCCTTATGGGACATGTAAGAAAAGATAATCTAAAAGATTATTGGAGTAGTTCTCCCATCTTATCTACTCTCATATTTTTACAGATAATAACTCGCAATCGTTATTGTCAGATTTTACGTTTTTTACATTTACAAAATAACGAAATTCCATCCAACCATCCATTGAAAAAATTAAATCTTGTAATCGATCATCTCAAAACAAAGTTTTCTAACGTTATAAATCCAGGACAAAAATTATGTATTGACGAAAGTCTTGTTTTGTGGAAAGGGAGATTAATCTTCAAGATATACCTTCCTTTGAAACGCCATCGTTTTTTGTAGAAAGATATATGTTCTTGTTGATTGTGAGAGTGGAGTGATTTTAGATTTCATCATTTACACGGGTACGAGTACTGAATACGAGAGTTTTGGTTTAGGCGTTTCAGGAGATGTTGTTGCCTCTATGATGAAACTCTATTTTGGAAAAGGTCACATATTATACGTCGACAATTGATACTCCTCTCCTAAATTGACAGAAGTTTTGCACGAAAAAGATACAGGGTTATGCGGTACCATCCGAAAATAGATCAAATTGACAAACAATTATCCTTGACTGAGACGATCAGAAAGTCAATAAAGTGGTACAGAAAATTATTTTTTCACTTACTTGATATGGCTCTCTTGAATGCGCATGCATTGTACAACATGAATAATAGCAGATTGTCTTTTCCAGAATTTAGGCTACAACTAGTTTTAGAAATTCTCAATTTGAAAAGGAGCCTAATGTAAGAAATAATGCGAAACCTACCCGTCTAATAGGAAAACATTTACCTGTTCATAAGGAAAAAAAGACAAGATGCATCTTATGTCACATACTGAAAAAAAGAGCAGAATCTAGATTCGAATGCAATGAATGTTCTGTTTCATTATGTATTACTCCATGTTTTTATATTTACTATACCAAACATGATCTACTGTAATAATATAGAAGTCATCGTTTGGAAAATATTTTATCGGAAAATGGAAAAATTCATAAAAAAATGTATCTACTAATTCGCATAAGTTTACGTAATAATCACAAGCATATAATCACCCATTCTCGTACAAACATACATGATAATACACCCGCACTAAAATACATGAAATCAGAAGCTGGCCACGTCCACGTCGTTGATTCTCGGTAATGCCAAGAGGAAACATTACTTCAAATAATCGGAATTTTTTTCGATCGATTATCAAAAATCTTGCCGCCATATTGGATCTACTATTTTGACCTTTCAATATGACCTCAATTTAAATATTTTATTTCAATATGATCTCAAATTCGTGATCAGCGACTCCGAAAATCCCAAAACATACCGATTTTTGCGCCGTATGGCGTCTGGGAGGGAGTTGTCAACATTAGGCCTTGGTTTGACTCTAACTTGAGGACATTAGAAAACTTTTAAAAAGAAATAATGAACATTCAAATTTTCTAAGATCCCGGCCCGCTAAGGGTTAAGAGAGAATAACCATTGCAAAGGCTTATGAATTTTCTGCCGAAAAGGTGTGGCCTAAAGTATTTGGTTGCGAGTAACTCTTTTTTAATAGATAATTTTGCTCTGAATCATTTAAGGTTCTACTGGAGTAGGTAATGGGTAAATCAGATCCGATTTTTCCTTGCGATAATATGGCACCAATTGCAAAGTTGCTTGCGTCTGTTGTTAAGTTGAAGGGTTGATTAAAGTCGGGGTATTGTAATATTGGTTCGTTTATGAGGAGGTTTTTACAAATATTAAAACAGTTTACGTATTCAGGATCGTTTGGTTTTATGTCAACACTTAGTCATTGGTTTGGTCTTTGATAAATTTTCTATAATAACCTAATAGTCCTAAAAATCCTTTGATTTGTTTGGTCGTTTTCGGGAGAGGATAATTTTTTATTGCTTTAATTTTATCACGGTTAGGCTGTACGCCTTCCGGTGTTACGATATGGCCAAGATATGCAACTTCTTTACGAAGGAACTCTGATTTATCGAGCTGAATTTTTAAATTTGCCTTTATTAATCTATCAAATACATTTTTTAAACGGTCTATGTGTTCTTGAAGACTAGTGCTAAATATAATGGCATCATCGAGGTAAACAAGACAGATTTTGTTTTGTAATCTTTCTAAAGCATATTCTATAACACGTTGGAATGTTGCGGGCGCGTTTTTAACACCGAATGGCATTTGCGAGAATTCGTAATGACCGTTCTCTGTATTAAACGCTGTTTTTGGGATATCGTCCTTGTTTATCTCAATTTGATGAAATCCGGATGCTAGATCGAGAGTAGTAAAATAGTTACATCTACTGAGTTGGTCTAATAGTTCGTTTATATTTGGTATAGGATATGTATCGTCTATTGTTTTTTCGATTAGTTTCCTATAGTCTATAACAATTCTACACTTTTTCTCGCCTGATGCGTCTAGGTTTTTAGGTACGATTCAAACAGAGGATGACCAGGCTGAGTGAGATTGTCTAATCACTTTTGGGTCTAACATTTTTGTGATCTGTGTTCGAACTTCCATTCTATGAATCTCGGGATATCAGTATGTTTTGGTATAGATCGGAATTTCATCTTTTGTGCGAATATGATGTTTAATTTCGTTAGTAAATGATAATGACTTGTCTTTTGAATGAAAAATATCAGAGAATTGATTTATTAATTTAGTGATAGCTATTTTTTCTTCTTTGTTCAGGTGATCGGTACGAATTTGGGATATGTCGAAGTTAATATTTTGTTTTTATTTTTAAAATTTTCGGCATCTATTTCGTAGTTGTTTAGGGGTTGACTACGTATAGGGTTTACTGATTTATAATTTGTTCATAATCGTATGGGTTGATAAGTGGGTAAGCAATTTCGTGATTTTAAACGTTAGCTAATCTTTCGGGAATTACTAAATTATTAATATGGGTTTCTTCGCCATTTTTTATTTTCACATTGAATTTCTTTGTTTTAGGTGATACTGTGGTGTAATGTGAATATGGTTGTATTTTATGGTAGTGTATTTTAATGTCTAATGAAAGGGTGGTAATTTTGTCACGTGTTAAATCTATTATTGCTTCTAGAATTTTTAAGCCAAGTAAAATATCGAATTGATTATAGAAGTTGAATAAATGATATTTTAATATTTAACAGAATGCATTTATGAGGATTTAAAAATTCGCACAAATCATTACTGTAGATAATAAAAAATAAGGGCCCCAGAACTGATCCCTGAGGTACTCCATGAGCAATGGGACTTAACTTGGATATGGAATCATTATAAACAATGCACTGTTGCCTATTTGTAAGGTATGATTAAAAAGAGTCTAAAGTTATATCTCTGATTCCGCAAGCATGTAATTTCTTAAGTAAAATGGTATGTGAGACACAATCAAACGCCTTTGACAGATCACATAAGGTAAGAGCAGAATGGTGTCCTGTTTCAAGATTATTTACAACACTTGCTATGTGTTGTTGTAAGGCCATTGACGTTGAATGTGATTTCCTAAAACCAAATTGTTGCGTATTTAACATGTTATTTTTGTCTAGATATGATGACAGTCGGTTTTTAACAAGTATTTCACAAATTTTTCCAATTACAGGAGTGATTTAAATGGGTCTATAGTTATTAAGATCAGTAACATCACCCTTTTTGAATATGGAAATTACTTTAGCAATTTTAAAAGCCTCAGGAAAAACGCCTTGTATCAAACATCGGTTAAATAAATTACTTAAAGGGGTTGCAGTAATATCAGCTATTTCATTTATAATTCGACTGCTGAGTTCATTTATGTCTAAGCATGTAGAACTATTTAATTTAAAAATAGTATCAATTACTTCTTCTGGTGTAGTTGGAAACATAAAGAAAGAAGTTGAAGGTGAATTTATCAATGATGAAAAGTGATTAATAGCTCCAAGAGTGGGTGGAGAAAGTAAATTTATAATATTTACTGCAGCAGTGCAAAAAAAAAATTATTAAATTTCTTAGGGGTTATAGAAGAATTACTAAAAGGTTTTCCAACAATCTTAAGATTTATTTGTAGAGCTTAAAATAAAGTTATCATATGCATGTTTCTTTGCATACAATAAATCTATTTTATAGATATTTTTCAGACGCTTATAAGCGGAAAAGATCTCAGGATGTTAAGTAATGTTAAAACGATGCTTGATGTCAAGTAGTAAGTCTCTGAATTTTCTAAGTATATCATTAAACCAGTTTACAGGAATTTTTATACTGTCAATAAACTTTTTCGTGGGAAAATAAATTGAGGCATATTTTTCTAAGGAGTCAACCAGAAAATTAGTAGAAATATTTATATCAATATTCATGTCATCAACAATATTTCAATTTAAATTATTCAAAGATTCTCTTAATTTTAGAATGCCTTTTTGTCCACAGTGATCGGACAAACTAGGATCGATAACTTCACTTATATATATTATCTATACAAGATGCAGATTGAGCAGTAACTCTAGTGCTCTGAAAAATAGTAGTTTTCAGATCAAAAGTTTTATATTTTATTATTATATTTTATATTGAAGTCCCCCATTAGGATAATAGTTTTGTGCCTACCTGCCACATAAGTGAGAACTGTTTCCAGTTTGTCAAGGAATATACTAAAATCACCACTACAAGACCTATAAACCCCAACAACCACAATGTTGATTTCATGCAAAATTATTCCGCTAAATTCAGCATGAAATTAAAAAACAAAATTCTTGTAAACATAGTTTCTTAAATATAATAATTAAAAGCACTGTAATTCTTTACTTCGCTAAATTTTATTAATCTATATGCACATTTCGGTGACCAATCACCACCATCATCAGTAGTACAATTGTACTACTGACGATGGTGAATTTGCATATAGATTAATAAAATTTAGTGAAGTAAAGAATTACAGTGTTTTTAATTATTATTAATAACTTCACATAACTCAAAACACACGTTATTGATATTTATTGTTTTTATTTTTTTTTTAGGGAAAGCACTCTTTCCTTCCTCTCAGTAAAAATTGTTTGCTACATTTAAAATAATCAATTATTTTAAATATATAGTAAAATATTTAAGCTTTCAATCTCAATAATGGTTTATACATTTCTATGATAGTTTTTAAATATCGGTACAATTATATTTCTGAATTTAAATATTTATGTTTATAGTATAACATATACGAATGCTGAATCGAAGCAAAATTTATACTACAAATAGTTGGGAACCAACATGTGTATATAATTTGTTTGTAAGCCAACGCACTAGTGCTATTTGTTTTGGCATTTTTACTTTCTTATACAGTATAAGTGAGTATTGTAATCATGAAAAATTTCGATCTCGAGATT
>OX122899.1:9877456-9880245 GCA_944738965.1 Nebria brevicollis
CATCATTATACATCAAATCTGTATTTTCCGTTAATTTTTTTATAACTTTAATTGTTAATAAATATTCCTCTTTAAATCTCGATGTTTTATTAGAAGTTTTCATATTTTTATTCTTTCAGGTCTCTATGTTATTTAAGTGTAAATAAGAAAGTGATTCGTTATTGCATTCAAACAGTTTAAAATGTAAAACACATGAATGTATTCTTGTTTTGTAAGTAAATTGTTATTTAGTTAAGTGCCTTGCTATTTACTAAAGTAAATTATAATTTATTCTCGTCTTCTAAAAAGCAACTTCCGAATCATATTTAACCATAAGAAGTGTGGTGCTGCAAGGAGATTTTTAATCCCGCTTACTTACAGTGGAACACTTATATTAAACATCTGCAGTGTCATGCACCGAACTTTCTTATACGATTTTGGGTTAAATCACATCCTATTTTCATTATTTTTCTAACTTATAATTTGTTCTAACCTTTGGAACACTTCACACTAAATATATTTCTTAGAATAAATATAAAATGTCAATGACAGGCGCAGATGATACGATTTATGTAAAAATAAATATAATATGAAGAAATTTCAATAGCCATTTTCTTGTTTCCGGTACCGTTTGGGGAAAAAAGGTTCAAATAAATGTTGTACAAAATGCTGATATCTATAATTTTTACTGTAACAACTTTTCTGTTACTGTAAACATGCACTTCCGGTCGGAATATTGTTTTCAAAAATAGGAGGTTTTCATGTCAGGCACATAAAAATCTTAAGTTTAAAATTTCATAATTTTCCCTTTAGCCGTTTGGGCTGTAGAGCGCTCACATAAATACACACACACACAGGCGGACGTCATTTCAAAAATAGTTGGAATCGATTCAGGGAAGGTCCAAACGTATATTTCCGTTAAAATCTCGAGATCGAAATTTTTCATGATTACAATACTCACTTATACTGTATAAGAAAGTAAAAATGCCAAAACAAATAGCACTAGTGCGTTGGCTTACAAACAAATTATATACACATGTTGGTTCCCAACTATTTGTAGTATAAATTTTGCTTCGATTCAGCATTCGTATATGTTATACTATAAACATAAATATTTAAATTCAGAAATATAATTGTACCGATATTTAAAAACTATCATAGAAATGTATAAACCATTATTGAGATTGAAAGCTTAAATATTTTACTATATATTTAAAATAATTGATTATTTTAAATGTAGCAAACAATTTTTACTGAGAGGAAGGAAAGAGTGCTTTCCCTAAAAAAAAAATAAAAACAATAAATATCAATAACGTGTGTTTTGAGTTATGTGAAGTTATTAATAATAATTAAAAACACTGTAATTCTTTACTTCACTAAATTTTATTAATCTATATGCAAATTTCGGTGACCAAGTCACCATCTATTGGATTTATAACTCATAAAATTAAAAAAAGAGTTAGAGCACTAAAAATAAAAGGTACTGTTGAAAAATAATTTAAAAAAAACTATAAGTATTCATACTATTATAAAACTTATTCATCAACAGGCTTACCGTAGTAAAGTTGCTCGAACGAAACCTTCAATATCAACTAAAAATGAAAGAAGGCTTTGATTTTACAAAAAATACATTTAAAAATGGAAGAAGTATATTGGGATGACGTTATATTTTGTAATGAATCTAAATTTGATTTATTTAAATTAGACGGTAGACAGATGAAGTAGAAAAAAATAAATGCAGAAATAGAAATAGGAAATCTTGGAACCTACTGTGAAGTACGCAGAAGGATGGTGTGAGGGTGTATATCGAAAAAAAGGGTGGGTGCAAGAATATTGGATAAATTAATGTATGTAAACATAAAAACAATCTTTAAATATAAGTGCAAACATGAACATTGAAAATTCATTCACGTTTTACCAAGATAACGACCCGACACATATGATGTGCTGTTATTGTGCATAAATAGTTGTATAACGTGCCAAAATTAATAAAGGCTCACGCACAATCCCTGGACTTGAACGCGATTGGAAATGTGTGGCACTATTTGCAATGAAAAATAAGAAAGATCTTGAATATTGATAGAGAAAGTATTATTGGAAGAATCGGACAATCCAAATTATTTCAAATATAAAGTTCCATCTATGATCTATTGATTGTCAATATTTTGTTGCATATCCTCTACTTTTAAGCACAGCTTCGCAGCGTCGAGGCATTGATGGTATTAGTTTATCAATTAAATTTAGCGGAACTTGTTGCCATTCTGTAACAATGGCCTCAAATCGTTTTTGAATATTAGAGTAAGTTTGCTGTCGAATTATTTAATTATCATTTCCCACATGTTCTCAATTGGGTTTAGATCCGGAGACGGTGATGACCATAGCAACACTTACATGTCATTATTATCAGCAAACCATTCTTTAATTATGTTTTCTGTTTGTATAGTATCATAGTCATGCTGAAAATATCCATCGAAGGGGCATTTCATCTTCGGCAAACCGTAGCATGATATAGAAATTATATTATTACTATATTCAACGGATTCACGTTAAAGTACATGCTAAGAATAATTTTTTAGCAGTTGAAAAATTAACGGATACGGCAGGGATCGAACCCGCGACCATCGGTTTCGCGCCGATCGCTCTAACCAACTCAGCTACGCATCCACTGACCACAACCGTCACAACTGCTAAAAAATTATTCTTAGCATGTACTTTAACGTGAATCCGTTGAATATAGTAATAATATAATTTCTATTTCATGTACTGTGCGGTGTTTCCGTACCTAGTAGCCTACGTTACAATTATTCGTT
>OX122899.1:9880445-9904910 GCA_944738965.1 Nebria brevicollis
TTCTTTGTTTATCTTGCTTAAATAGTTTTTTGATTTCTATGCTGTTTTTTCAATTAGTTTCTTTGAATAATATCTGATTTTTGCCAAAATTTACAGGGATTTCTTCATAATGATGTCCGTTTATCGATGACTCATCGTCAGAGTGTTGTGTGCAGCTTTCGGTGTCTTTTTCAGCGATAACATAGTTTGCATAATTTAGGATAATATCTAGAGTGAAAACATTTATTTGTATATTTTAAAAGGTTTGTTTTAGTAAATTTTCTATGTCGTACTAATTCTGTTTATCTAATTTAGGCATATTAATAGAATTATTATTGTTTTGAAGTAAATTTTGTTTTAATTGTTTCAGGCAAGTTTCTATATCATTTAAATTTGGTTTGTCGTAATAATTAATTATTGTTATTAAATGAATAATCGGCTCTGGTGACATTTGAATGGCTATTTTTCCTTGAATTTTTATTTTGTCTAAGTTAATTGTTGTTTTAAATTTTTCATTAATTTGTTTGGTAAAACCTTGGCTCACTTTAAAATTTTTAGATATACCGTGTGTTATGAGTTCTGAGTGATCGAAAATGTTTGTGTTTAAGTAATTTAATGCAAAAGATTTTGGAATTCTGGACAATTAATCCGTGACATAATTTTGTTTACCTTTTGGTATTCAATATCATATTTATATTCACATTACTTGAGTTTCCATCTTATTAATTTTTGATTGGCTTCTTTCAAACTATTCAGCCAAATTACGGGTTTATGGTCGGTTATTAATATGAATTTGTTTTCGTTAAGGTGAGGGTGAAAATGTTTAATAGACCAATTAATCGCCAGTGGTTCTTTTTCAGAGGTGGAATAGTTAATTTCATGTTCGTTCAGTTTTGTGAAAGCACTGCGCGTAATGCAAAGTTCGAAGCGTCGATGGTTAATTTAAATTGTTTGGAAAAATTTGGATATTATAATATTGGTGAATTTGAGAGTAGCAATTTACATTTTTCAAAGCATGAAATATATTCTTTATTCTTAATGTTAATTTTGACATTTTTCTTAAGATATCTAGTGAGGAGTTTTAGAGAAATCTTTGATAAATCTTCGATAATAACCAAGTAGACCAAGAAGTGACATAATTTCTTTAGGTGATTTAGAAATTGGGAATTTTTTTAAAATTTCAATTTTATTAGGGTTTGATTTTATACCTTCAGTGGTGATTAAATGGCCAAGGTAACCGACTTCTTTCCGTAGGAATTCGCTTTTGTCTAGTTGTATCTTTAGATTAGCTTCCCTTATTCTTTGAAAAATGGTTTTAATGTTTTTAATGTGTTCTTGTAAGGAGGTTCCTAATATAATAATGTCATCTAAGTAGACAAAGCATATTTTACTTATTAGATCTTAGAGCACGAAGTTCATTAGCCTTTGAAATGTACTTGGGTATTTTTCAACCCAAAAGGCATTCTGAGGAGTTCAAAATGACCCTGGTCTGTGGAGAAGGCTGTTTTCTCTATAGAACCGTGATCCATATCTATCTGAAAACCGCTGATTAAGTCAATAGTCGTAAAATAGTTCACTTTTCCTAGTTTGTCAAGAATTTCTGTTATATCAGGGATTGGAAATTTGTCGTCTATTGTTTTGGAGTTTAATTTCCTATAATCTATCACCATTCTAAATTTTTCTTTTCCTGAGGCGTCTTGCATTTTTGGTACAATCCAAATTGTACTACTCCAAGGAAAATATGAAAGTCTAATTATTTTGTCATGTAGCAACTTGTTAATTTGAGAATTTACTTTATCATTATAAATTATAACGTATTTATAAGCTCTTTGATATACGGGTGTTTCGAATAATGTATTAATTTTATGTTTGATTTTATTAGTGAAGGTGAGATTTTGATTTTCGGAAATAGTTAAATCTTGGAATTCTTTTATTAATTTATGTAAGTGGTTAATTTCTATATCGTTCAGATGTTCTGTTCTGAGATTAAGTTTATCGCAAGTTTCGTGAAAATTTAGTTCCAAATTATTTTAGTGGAGATAACTAAATTTAAACTTCTGTTTATTTAATAATCTAATCGTTTCATTAGGATAGTCTATGATTGCTCGTAATAATTTTAAACCAGAATTACCTATACAATATTGAAATCTTTGTGAAATTCATAAATGTGACATTTTAATTTTCTATTAAATAATTCTGCAAAAGCATAATAATTTCCATGAGAGATGGCATTGGCTGTCTGAATTTGAAAATATTCGAGATGTTTTTTTTTATTTTTTTTTTGTTTTCGTCTGCAAATTTTTGGCTTATATAATTTTCAGATGATAAAAATTTTCGTTTTTGTTCAACGTTTTCTAAGTCAATTTCGTGAGAGGGTTCGTTGTCATTTGCAAGTCTTCTCGAATTCTTTTTATTTGAGCTCGTAATGTGTTTGTACTAATCGACATAGGTTGCGGATAAGTATTTCTTTGATATTGTGGGTAGGTTTAAAATTTGAACTAGGGAAATTTTGTGGTTGAGAGTATCGACCCAATGGGGATCGATGTGGAGTTTGGTATTGAGTTATCGGTTTGTATGTGGGTGCTGGTGGATTTATTTTTTGTTTTACAAAATTATTTGTGTTTAAGTTTGTGTGAATATATTGGAAGTGGTTGTTTATTAAACTCTGAACGTCGCTTAATGATTCTGGATTTCTGGCCGCAAGTTGGCTTTTGTATGTTTCTTTACAATTAATTGTGAAATTATCAGCAGCATATGTTGTCACATGTAATACCATAAGTAGTCAAAGTTATGTCGATTATTTTTCATGGTGTATTACGAATATCACTCGTGCTGCGCACTCGTAATATTCATACTAAAGCACAAGAGACATGAGTAATACACCATCAAAAATAATCTACTTAACTTTGACTACGAATCGTATTCGAGGGACTATTCAATGAACCAAATCTATTATTTTATTTAAAAATAACAATACTGTTTGGTTATGTTTTCATAACCATAGCAACTAGAAAAACAGTTACTGTTATTTGCAAATATTCTATGTCAAAAGTGTTTTTTGACGATATATATATATATATATATATATATATATATATATATATATATATATATATATATATATATATTTCTATGCTTGTTTATTGTTACGTTAATAATATTAGACAGTGATTCGCTCAAGTTACGTTAATATATATCAGTAATTCGACATCTTGAGTTAATTTGAACTAACAGTGATTTGTTCAACAATCAGAATAGCTAATGCAAAAATATAACTTACAGTATTATTAATATGAGATTGGTGATAGACAATTTCATGATTGGTTGTGGGTGGGGTTGATTGGTCTAATCGGATGGGTGTCTCGATGCAGCTGATGTGTTGAGGTACCGTTAATCGGTTTGCCGTTGATGGACCAGATCTGGTGTCTCTAAGTTGACGACGATATGATTTGCCTTTCTTCGCCAGAGAGTTGTGGTAGAATCTTGTTTGTGTCGATTGAGACACTGGTGAAGTCAAAATCGTATTGCTTTGATTTTTAGTGAGAAATCTTCAACGAATTGATCTCAGCAAGAGTTGTAGTGAGATTTCGGATTTTTTGTACTCGGAGTCTTGCCGTTCTTTTGATGCCGTACTTAACACTAAAAAGTGAAGGTTTTAACTTTAATCGAAATAGATTATTTGAGATTATTCGTAGTTAAAATCTTTTTGACATCCTACCGACTGCGCCAAATAAATCAACGACTCGGACAGTTAGATTTTCTTCTAATTTCTAATTTCTTCTAAATTTAAGCAAGGTTACAATGCGACTTCTATAAGAGTTCTACACTGTGTGCCTTTCTGGCTTATTTCTTATTTACAGCTAGTGTTTTGTTACATATATACATATGTGGAAAAGTACTGTGTGTCTGATATATTGCTGATGCTGCAGAATTGTTGGTTATATATATATAAATTATATAAGCCGACCACATATAAAAATGCTGAGTCTAGAGTTAGTTGTAAACTTTCCACGAGACATAATCAGGATATGTAACACCTAGATAAAACAGTCTCTCTATGAGAACCAAGCTTGTAACATTGCAATTACGATTAATAAACGTTTTTAAAAACGATATCTGAAAGTTGAAAAACATAATTGGCGCAGTCGGTAGGATTAGCCAACAATAGTTTGTGACAGTGAAAAACACAAAGTTACTCATCTAATTGTCGTATTTCTATACGAAAATTTGGCTATTCACTACAACAAAAAGTGTGCATACTAAACACACGTAAGGCTATATCAATAAGACCTTATACATCAACAACTTCATAACTGAGAAAGGGTTATCCCATCTCACGGCTAAACAGTGCCCATCAAGGACTATTCAAACGTCCCATCAGACCAGTACATTGCAACACGTCCCAAGTGACTCTTCTTGCTGTTCACTCGATCACGAGAATCCAGGACGACAAGCTTCAAGAACTTCACATCTCGTTTAATTCGTTCTACGAGAAGCAGTTCGAAAACCCCAATAGAAGACTCCTTACAATGAAAATCATAGTCATAATCCTATTCTTCTTGTAAGTAAAATTTTATATAATACATAGAGTACTCTCTAGCTATTACTAGTAATAAAGAATACGAGCCCCACACAAGGCAATTACACAAAATTAATGTCCAGTTCTGAAAGTGAAGAATTTGTAAGAACAACCCAGTGTAATATTGATAGAATTATATTAAGGCAAACAAGGTCTAACCTAAATAACGAAAGCAATATGACTTCTTTACAAGATATTAAAAATTACGTTGAGATGATCCCAACATATGAAGGGGACATAACAACACTTAACAATTTTATTCAAACCGTGGATGACGCATACGTCATCTTAAACACATTACAAATGTCAGCAGTACAAAAAGTATTTGCTTTCAATTTAATAAAAAATAGATTAATAAATGATTCAAAAAAAATTGTCTCACAAAATAGATTTGCAAATTGGGAAGAACTAAAATTATATTTAACCACCAACTTCTCAGACAAAACAACGGCTGAAACATTGCTAGGAGAATTATTTGAAACTAAATATAAGCAAAATACAGAAACTACGTTGAAAACAATGTTAGTTAAATTCGAAATATATAAATCAAAAATACTTGCAAAAAATTACAATTTAGAACAAAAAAATGCTATTCTACAAGAAAATCAAAAAGCTATTGTAAATAAATTTATATCATTACTACCACCCATAATAAAAGGATCTTTTATTGTGAAACAACCTTCTACGTTAGAACAATGCGATTTGTTATTAAAAAACGAATTTAGCTACGCAAACTCATTACACAACAGTCCAATGACACGAAACGATAAACAATACACAAACACATCCAAAGACTTAAACTTTACCTTTAATCCTTCACCCAAGCAATTTCCCGGACAATACTTCCCTTCAAAACCTGTTAATCTTTATGGACAACCAACCCCTGGACCTAACAAATTTAAAAGACAAAACTTAGTAAACAACTATGAAACCCGTAAATTCCAGCCTCAACCAATGTCAACACAGACACGAAACACCCAACCTATGACAACATCAACTATCAGACAAAACTATAACAACGAAATTCAAAATGAAGACATTGACTCGAACGAACAATATTTCGAAGAACACGAAATAGAGAATGATCACGAAAATAATACCGATACTTTTTTAGAGGAAAACCTAGAAGTAGAGCAAAATACGTAATGACCTCAACATTAAAATCTATCCCCTTAATAAAATTTAATGACTATCTTATCTTAATTGATTCAGGCTCCGATATAAATTTAATCTCTCCAGACATTGTTAGACAAAGAAATTTAAAAATCATCCAGAAACCAATCACCTTTAAAACAGCTCAAGGAAAAGTAAAATGCAAAAACTGTGTTGAAATAAAAATTCTAAATAACAGCTTTGAATTCTTTATACATGATTTTCATCGGGAAAGCAACATGTTGTTCGGCGTAAAAATATTAGAACACTGTAATGCTTTAATGGATTTTAAAAATAAAACCATAACACTTGGAAACAAAAAATTTAAATTATTACCTTCACAAACAGTAAACAACTCTTTTACACAATTTAGACATGAACACCTCACCTACGAACAAAAAGAAAAGATACAAAATTTAATTAAGAAATATTCAAATTTATTTCCAAAACCAGACGACGAATTATCCGCCACAAATGTAACCACCCACAAAATCCGTACGACAGACGACACACCGGTTTTTCAAAAAAATTATAGACTCCCACAAGTATACGAAAATGATATCGAGGAACACGTTCAAAATTTATTAAAAACAAAAGTTATTCAAAAATCTAAAAGCCCGTATAACTCACCCATATGGATAGTGCCCAAAAAAATGGACGCGTCAGGGAAACGCAAAACGAGATTAGTAATAGATTTCAGAAAACTTAATCAGAAAACGATAGAAGATAAATTTCCCTTGCCTAATATCGATACACTATTAGATCATATCGGAAAACCAAAATTTTTTACGACGCTAGATTTACATTCCGGTTTCCACCAAATACTAATAGACAAAAACGACCGCGAAAAAACAGCCTTCTCTACACAATCCGGACATTACGAATTTGTCCGCATGCCCTTCGGACTAATTAATGCTCCAGCATCATTCCAAAGAATGATGAACGAAATACTCTCTGAATATATTAACAAAATCTGCCTAGTCTATATGGACGATATAATCATTTTCGGAAACACGTTAGAACACCATTTACAAAATATAGAAAACATTTTTCTTAAATTACAAAATGCAAATCTAAAAATCCAAATAGATAAGTCAGAGTTTTTAAAGACCGAAACAGAATATTTAGGATTTATAATATCACAAGAAGGACTTAAACCCAACAAAAATAAAATCGAAGCAATCGATAAAATAATGATTCCAAAAACAGTAAAAGAAATAAAGTCTTTCCTAGGTAAACTTTCATGGTATAGACGTTTTATTCCAAATCTTGCTAAAATCACAAAACCTTTCACAGAATGTTTAAAAAAAGGTAAAGAAATAGACATAACTAACAAAGAATACCAAAATTCATTCAAAACTGCTAAAGAATTAATAAGTAACCCTCCAATTCTAGAATTCCCCGATTTCTCAAAAAAATTCATTCTTACCACTGATGCATCAGATTTTGCCATGGGATCATTAATCTCTCAGATCATAAACGGACAAGAAAAACCCATAGCTTACGCATCAAAAACATTTAACTCTGCAGAACAAAATTACAGTACCATAGAGAAAGAATTAAAATCTATTATTTGGTCTATCGAAAACTTTAAACCATATTTATTCGGTAGAAAATTTACAATTCGCACTGATCATAAACCCCTCACGTGGTTATTTTCCATGAAGAACGCAAACCAAAAACTTATGCGTTGGAAGATCGAGTTAGGCGAATATAACTTTGACATTGAATATCTACCAGGTAAAACAAATAAAGTAGCAGATTTCTTATCAAGACAAAGAGATGAATTTAAAATAAATAAAAAATTAGGAGATGTAACGAATACCGATATTTTTGCACATTGCATTTCAAAAGATATAAAATTCTCAAAAGGTCTCGCCAGACAAATAGATTTAAAATTTAACAGTAAAGATTACTGCGAAAGAAACGTAACCAATAAAAATATCATAATTCAAAACATGCAAAATAAAACAATTTTCCATTTAATTACAAAGGACATCCATTTAGAAAACGTAAACAAAAAATTCCTAAAGAAAACCCTAATCGAATTACGGGACTATCTAATAAAAAACGACATATATGAAATCAACATTCCTTATTTATCATGCGGATTAGACAAACTAGAAAAATCGGAACTAATAAAAATTCTAGAACACATTTTCGACAACACTCAAATCCTGATAAATCTATACGAACTACCACAAAATTTTAGTTTAGAAACAGATGAACTAGACCAAATCATAAACGATACACTAACTACAATTTATGGCAACGACAATAACGAACACCAAAGTATAATCGCAAATAACTCAGAATCAGGAAATACAATTCATAGTTCAAGTGAGAATCCAATTAATGGACTAAAATTTGTCGACAATAGAATAAACATAGCAAAAAATCAAATTATTCTTCACTTCTCAAATAACCCATTAGAAATAAAAGTTAAAAAATTATTTAATCACCAAAAACAGAGATTCATAATAAATATTAATATAGACAAAAAAGAAGAACAATTATTGGAATTTTTAAAGGGATATATAGTACCAAAAACTAAATACTTAGTATTAATTCCTAAACAGCACGAACAAACATTGAACCACATTATCCAATGCAAATTCGATTCAAATACAATAAATCTGATAAAATGTAATAAACTTGTAGAAGATATTGAGAATGAAGAAAAACAAACTCAAATAATCTTTGATAACCACAACGGATATTTAAATCATAGAGGAATAATGGCGACTTACAGCGATCTTAAAGAAAAGTATTTCTGGCCTAACATGCTCAAAGATATTACAGAAATTATTAATCAATGCAGAATCTGTAAAGAAAATAAATATGACCGACACCCGATACAACTAAATGACAATTTAACCCCCACACCAAAAAAACCTTTTGAAATTATAAACATAGATCTTCTCACATTAAATAAAGAATACTTCATCACTATATTCGACGAATTCTCTAAATTCGGCTTCATTCACCCCACTTTTAATAAAACAGGAAAAGAAACGATGTTAATAATAGAGGAATTCGTTAAAACTTATAGAAAACCAAACCTGATCATAGCCGATCATGGACTAGAATTTAATAATGCCCTAGTAAAAAATTACTGTAACAATCATGACATAAAACTACATTTAATTAGCATATCAAACCCAAAATCAAACGCGGTAGAAAGATTCCATTCCACACTAATAGAACACCTCCGAATATTAAACTCAACAAGTAAAAACAAAGATCTACAAAGAAACATAAACAAAGCAATAACAGCATACAATAATACCAAACACTCCATAACAAAATTAACACCTTGCGAAATACTTTTCGGACAAAATGAACACAATAAATATTTCCAAGCACAAAAACTTGAAGAAGAAATCATAAACGACTACTTCATTAATAAATCAGAAACAAACAAAATAATTAGCAAAATGATTGACAATGAAAAAATAAAAAGAACAAAAGAAAATGAACTGCCCCTAAAAATACCGGAAAATGTTTATGTTAAACAAAACAGTAGACTAATACACAAATATAAAAAACCTATATTCAAAAGAGTCACAGTAGAAAATTATAACCCTATATTAGGAACAGTGGAAATAAAAAATAAAAGACACATACGAAAATTCAAACTAGACAAAATCAAACTTTAATTTCAGAGCCTACACTAACACCCAATTGATGAACATCTCTAACAATACCGGATTCCTCCTATTCGGAATCGGCGATTGTAAACTAAAAGAAGGAGAAATAATACATTATTTCAACTATAATATCACTCCAATCTATAAAGAATATTCAAAATTAAAAAATATCACAACCAAAGTCATAAAACAAATTCAGGATAACCCTCACCTCGAAGAACAGCATAAAGCACTGTCCTATTTTTTAAACGACCTAACACAACAAATTCAAAAACTTTTTAATAAAAGAACTAAACGCGGTTTAATAAACGGATTAGGGAACATAATCAAATCAATCACAGGTAACTTAGACCAAAATGATGCGGAAAAATATGATAATTTAATAGATCAATTAAAAGACAATCAAAAGATTCTCCAAAATCAAAACGGACAAATAATAAAAATTGAAAAACATCTATCAGATAAATTCAACTCCGAACTAGAACAGATAAAATTAAATGAAGATAAATTATCTAAAAGTCTTGACTATACAATACGTATTGTAAACGACCAACAAGATTGGGCAACTCTGATCGAAGCCGACGTAAAAATCAACAAATTATTGATAATCATTCAGAATTTAAAGGACTTTTGCAAACATGTAGAACTAATGATAGTAATTTGCTCACTAAACAAATTAGACACAACTATTATAAACTACGATGACCTAATTCAAATCACAGGAAAGACAGACATTTGGACACAAGTAAACGAAATAACAACATACTGCAAGCACGAAAACGAACAAATCCACATACTATTAACAGAACCAGAACTCTCACAAAATTCTTACCCTTTACGTCAACTTTACCCAATCCCATTTATCCATCATAACAGATTATACGAACTAACAGAACCACCTACATATTTTATAAACAGACATAACAAAAATATACAAATAGAAAGATTCAATAAAGAATCGAATAATGTAAATTACTGCCAAACAAAAGGCATAGAAGTAAGTAATTGTATCAATAGCATAGTAATTAACGAAAATAATGATGACTGTGAAATAAATGAAAAACGTATTAAAAATAACGTAATACATATTCCAAATACCAATAATATAATAATTATTTCTCCGATTAACCAAGAATTAATAATAAAATGCCAAAATAAAAATATAAAGAAAACCTTCCAAGGAATTTTTAAACTTATCAATGACGGAGATTGCAAAATTAACCAATGGACATTTAATGGAATATCAAAAGCTTACAAAGAATTAGAACTTGGTAATGTTCAACTAAAAAAATTCGATACAAAGATAAATAAAATCCATCTAAAACCATTACAAGAATTAAATATTTCACTTTCTCAATTACAAAAAATACAAGAGATAAAGAATCACGAAAGTAACAATCATCATTATTATATAATTTATACCATACTTATTGTAATAATACTTATAGCAATTATAAAAATTTCAATTAGATATTATAAGAATTATAAACTTAAACGTTCAAAAACAATTATAGAATTAAGAAACTTAGGAAAAATGACAGAAAATATGTAAGTTTTGTGGAAAGTTCAAACTTGTTGGGGAGGAATTATATAAGCCGACCACATATAAAAATGCTGAGTCTAGAGTTAGTTGTAAACTTTCCACGAGACATAATCAGGATATGTAACACCTAGATAAAACAGTCTCTCTATGAGAACCAAGCTTGTAACATTGCAATTACGATTAATAAACGTTTTTAAAAACGATATCTGAAAGTTGAAAAACATATATATATATATATATATATATATATATATATATATATATATATATATATAATTCTGAAATTATCGAATTGAATGTATGTACGTTTCCTAAACAGAAGAGTTAGAGTACCTGGAGATAGTAGTCGATGTATCTTTTTACCCAATTAAATCACAAGCGAGGAATTCTATTTCACACATGCAGGATTCCAACTAGGTAATCTTCTTAATTCCCTTTTGCATTACAAATATAAACTGTATTACTCAGTTATTGCTCGATGCGAAAGCGACTTCTGTAGAACAACTAACTTGCTACCCATTACAGATAATTAGAGTTGTGTTATGATTCCTGGGAATCACTTAAAATATTTAATTTTTATTTAGGATAGGGTTTAGGTTTTGGCGTTCTCTAATGGTAAGAACCAACGTAATACAAGTTAATTAATGTTTATTAATTATTAGTGAATTTACAAAATTGGTTTATATTTAATTAAAGCGTTATTTATTAACGTCACGTATCTTCGTCTTTTAAATTTATTTCTGATATTTTACTTTACTTTTAAATTTAGAGTTTATTTTCTCGAAGAATGAATTTAGTATGCAAAACAAAATAAAAGGACGGTTCCTCTATTGAGACTTGAGTAAATTACTTTCTGGTAAAAATTTAGCAATCCTTATATCGACTTTCTACCAAAAATTATGCTGATTAAGATAAGTGAGATCATATAGATATGTGACAATTCGAACGGATGCAGAGTTAGCATGATCTCATCGACAGGATGTCGACGCTACAAAATAATTCTAAAATATCTATAACAGCAGTAAAAATTATTATATTAGCACGAGGTTTATAACAGTTGTAATACAAATATTTTGTGGCATTATATAATTTTATGGCAATATTAAATTTTTTATTTATATTATAAATGATAGGGTACACTTTTGGAGCAACATTATTTATTGCAAAAATTTATTTAATTTTAAATTATTGAAATGATTGTTACACATCGTAGAATCTCCAACAAAAATATCTATTTTCTTGTGACATACATGAAAATTATTATGCACGAGTAATGATTTTTAATTAGAAAAATAACAGTTAGTATTAAAACCAAATTAACTGTATGATGAATAATGGATAAATATTCTTAAGAAACATCCAGCGATTTGGAAAATACGGGCATCATGCGAATTGGTATTAAAATCGGTGACGTGACTCGTCGCTGGCCGAGAAATGTGACCTTCGTTGATATTATTTCAATAATTTCACGCGACTGAGAAAACCGCAGATATGCAAACCAATATAAGAAACAAAGATGGAGAACACAACTGGAAAACCCGGTATATAACGTATATTAATAAAATTCACACCTTAATTCACAATATATTCAAATGAGTTCAACTAATGTCTCAAGAACCATCATTGACAATTCTATATAAACCATCACCTTCGAATTTTAAAAATATACTATCTTTTCCTCCCTCTTTCTCTCTCTCTCTCTTTCTATATATATATATATATATATATATATATATATATATATATATATATATATATATATATATATATTTATATATTTATATATATATATTTATATATATATATATATATATATATATATATATATATATATATTTATATATATATATATATATATATATATATATATATATATATATATATATATATATATATATATATATATGTATATATATATATATATATATATATATATATATATATATATATATATATATATATATATATATATATATATATATATATATATATTTATATATATATATATATATATATATATATATATATATATATATATATATATATATTTATATATATATATATATATATATATATATATATATTTGTAAATTCAAAAACCATCGACTGTCATTTCTTTCTAACCTCCGGCTACAGGAAGGGGATAGCTTTTAAGTATCGGCATGATATAACGCAGCTTTCAGGACGAAACGACTGAAGAAGGTGGCAGTGTAACGAGCCCATGGGATTTGCAAAATACGGGTTGCCTATACAACTAACCCAGGAAGCTCTAGTATTTTCCATATTGGTCGAGACGTTTTGAGTAGAAAATACAGCGGGTATAGGTGCGTTCGGTTATAGGCAAAAAAAGTGGGCACGTCACAAACGACGCGGGGTTTGAAAATGTTCTCGTTCAACGCTGAGAGACATGCTAACTTTATGGCGAGAATCGGCGGTGCATTTATTTTGAGACATTACACCTGTATTTGTCGCTTAATTATTGAAAAAAATCAATATGTTAGGGGCAATAGAATAACCATTATGATTTTATGTGAACCCAAGCCATGGGTTGTGCGCACAGGATTTTACGCGTGAAATTCATGTTTTAACTCGCGAAACCAGTAATGCATAACCAATTGTGCCAGATAATTTCATATTGCGATCGTTCTTTTGTGCCTCTACCAAAAAATGGAAAAACAATTAGCATTTGTTTGAGATGTTTGCTCTTTAACAAAATATAATATGGTAAAGATGATAAAGCATATGGCAACATACACTTTTATTAGTAAGTTTATTAATTTTTCTAATTTGCAAGTACCTAATCAATATTATTATTTTTAGGTGAATATGAAGCCATTCAAAATGTAAGATCGTTTGTAACAAATGAAAAAGCAGCAGAATGTGGTGATGATACAGAGAAAATAACGTGGACGAATATAATAACAGTTTTTCTAATCGAAAAAGTAAAAGAGTTTGGCATGTTTCTCATTTCAATTTGGGCATTAAAAAAAATATTTGGAATAAAATTCCTGCACCGAATTTTGTGGGAAAATAATCACATCAGAACAATGTGATAATAAATGTAGAAGCTTAAAAAGACGGTACAGAACTATATTGGAACACAATAAAACTTCAGGAAAACAATGTTCAAAAAACCTGTACTATATGTACATTTACACAGGGTTGATTGTATCTCCATGTAACAGTAGCAAACCTACCGAGAGTGACTCTACCGACAGTACACCGGATGTTGGTAAACAAAGCAATATCGATTTCGAATCTTTCTCCAAAAAGAGGAAATAAAGAAATTCGTTAATAGAGGAACGCCACAGGGAGAAATTAGCAAGGATGGACAGGTTCAATGATATTTTTGAAATTTTTGTTAATAAATTCCCAGACTCCAGAGCATTTTTTATTTCTTTATATTTTCTGCATTTTTTGTTTTGTTTTTAATACTATATTTTCTACATGTTACTATTACAGAGTGCAAGTATTAACTTTTTGTATACCAAAAGTATTTTTAATGATTAGATTTCAGTATATTTCTATTATTGCAGAGTGCAATTTGTCTTTTGTTTTTTTTAATTTCTTATACAAGTATTTTTATTTATATTTAAACGATATAGGGTAAGTAGACCAGTAATGGAACGACGCTAGTAATAGAACAGGTATCAAAAACTTGGTTGTATACGTTTAAAATTGTGCAAATGCGTAGGTATAACAAAAATTTAAATATTTATATACAATATTAAACAAGAAAAAACGTTTTTCACGTCCTTTTTAAAATTATTAATTAAAAAAAACGAATATTGTTTAGCGATATTCAAATTGTACTTTTCACAGCCATTTTTAGTTAGTTTACTGTTACTATAGCTTAAGCAATTACAATCATATTTACTAGAAAAACGTATTTCTTTATATTTACCTGGTTGAATAAACTAAATAAATATTTTATCGAAACATTTCAAATGTTTAATATTGACTTTTTTTTTAATTCTAAAAACACGTGTTCTAGTATTGCACTAAAAGTTTGAAGAGCGCGCTAATAATAACATTATGCGTACAGCGTTCTTCTATTGAGCACCCGCTGCTATAAATAGAATAGTAAGCAAACGAGGTTAGAATATTAATGTGTATATATTTTTTATAACAAGAACAAATTTTAACTACAGATAAATAATTCATTAAAAGGTATGTATCAGTTATTATTTACATTATACGTACACTGAAATTTTATTGTTTATGTCATAAAAAATAAAAATCGAAAACATAACCTCTTTAATTTATTTTTGTATTCATTTGAATAAATTATTTTTATTTTAGTGAAAACTGGTAAAAAAAATGACACCGTTAATAAAAAGGGTAAATAGAAGTGTGAAAAATCAAGAATTAGAACCAAAACTTCTTATACACTTGAAAAACTACTTTTATCTGAACTTACTATAATCGAACAAGAGAATGGAAGTCCAAATTTATAGAAAATCATATTCAACATCTTTTACAAAATTAAAGGAAAACATATGGGAGCTCCTGGACCGGCCAGTAGGAAACCAGGTTATTGATAATCGTTTTGTGCTAAAAGATAAAGACGAAACAAAAAACGAAGATTGTGGCGAGAAATTTGCATCGGCAGCAATAGATTTTCAGGATACGTACGCTCCAATGGCTTGCTTGAGCACCATTAGATTTGCTGTTGCCTTTGCCGAAAGTAAAAAAATACACATCAAGAAGTACGACATTACTACTTTCTAGTCTCGGAAGCAAAGACTATCTTGAATAGTCTGAGGAGCAGCGCTAAGATGTGTCTCACGAGAAAAACGCTCTACGGGCTGAAAAAAGCGGGGTGCGTCTGGCAGAATCACTAGAGAAGAAATTACGAGAGCTCGGAATGATTCCTTCTAAGGGTGATCCTTGTTTGTCCTTGAAGGGAGAGAAAAACAGATTGATGTTAATCATCGCTCACGTTGACGATATTTGCGTCATGTCAATTAACGTGGAGGAAAGCGACCGTTTCGGAGTAAAAGTCATAGCATAAAGGTTCCCGGTAACGTGCAAACATATTTCGGTATCGCTTTCGAGAGGAACGGACACGAAATCAGACTGACACCCTTGAACGTGAATACGAATTTAAGTAAATTATAACCATGGACTGACAGATCGAAGCCGCACTATCGCGAATCGAAAGAGGCATTACTTTTTCTTGCCGTTGCAATATACCTTGAGAGTTGTTATATACGCGAAAAGGACGACAAATCTCCGAATCTTGTAGTAGCACGACGGAGATGCCATTCAAGGTTTTATGGACGCTAAATGGGATGAACCTATCCTCGAATGAGGAATATTCAACAAAAAATTACAAGATGAATTCTTATTCTTATCTAAAAATCTAAAAAAATAAAACAAGAGAAGATTTTTCATTGTTCATAAAATTTTTATGCAAGAAAAGTATTAAAAATTTTGATGTAATACCTATTTATAAGTAATTTTAATATTTCGATTAAAAATTATTATTGAAATAAAATATCATTTGCATTATAGATAAAGAATAATATTATTGTCTATATTTATAAATATTAAATTTAGCTTTAGATAGGTTTAATACCTCTATAATTTAAAAATTTAGAAAATAAAGCTACCGCAAGTGTTTTTTTTAATAAATATATACCTAAATTTTAGAAAATCCAAGCTAAAATATATAAATTTATAAACTATATTAAATAAAAAATAAATTTATAATAGAACTTATTTATTTATTGATTTACCTAGTTCATTTAACAAAAAATATAATTTGCCGTTCTATTACTAGAAAGGACTGTTCTATTAAAGGCAGTCACCGTTCTATTACTGGTATTTTAACATCAAATTATAAATTGTGAACAAAATTACCTAAAACATCAATAAACAATTTAATTTTTTTTTTAACTTTATAAAACACATAAAATTTTTTAAATTTTCAATTATTATATAAATATATTAACTATATTTTTTTTAATCCTCAAAAAAGTAGAGAATTTTTTTAACTGCTCTATTACTGGTCAATGTACCCTACTTATTTTACTGCAGTTTTTATTATTTTTTTGTAATGCGAATTAATATTTTTTTTATTAATTTTTTTCATTTTTTACTTTATATTTTCTATAGTGCAATTTTGTTTGTTTTGTTTTTTAATACATGTTTCTATTATTGCAGAGTGCAAGTATTATCTTTTTGTATACCAAAAGTATTTTTAATTCTTAGATATATTTTTGCAGAGTGCAATTTATGTGTTTTGTTTTCTAATTTTTTATGCAAATATATTTATTTATATTTAAAAGATTTTATCATTTAATTGCAATTATACCAAACGTAAAAAAAACAGATTACAAATTATTGCCAATAGTTAATGGTAATGAGTTTTCAATATTATTTCTTTTAATGTTTGCATTCCTTGAAATATTATCTTTCTCCATATCCAATACAATATATGGATTATCGGCTTCTTCTACACGAATCTCATCTTCCAAATTTATTATGTTTTTTAGTAGATTCTTTCTTAAGGGGTAACGCCACTCTAGAGAATCAAAGTGTTCAAACAAAATTTTCTTGTCTTAAATGATACTTAAAGTTGTAAAGCATAAGTGACAATTCAAATTATTCTCGAAAAAATGTTCTTTACGATGTATTTTGGGGCAGATATTAGGCGACTATCAGCGCGCTCCTATATGCAAGCATTCAATCAGAAACTACAACATTATCTTTAAACGCGTTTTTCTCGAAACTGTGTTTTTGAAACTGGGCGAAAACAGTACGCCTAGGGTAAAACGACCAGTAGTGGCACAGTTAAGAAAATTCTCTACTTTTTTGAGGATTAAAAAAAATGTGGTTAATATATTTATATAATAATTGAATATTTTTAAAGTTTAAGTGTTTTATAAAGTAAAATAAAAAATTAAATTGTTTATTGATGTTTTAGGTAATTTTGTTCACAATTTATAATTTGATGTTAAAATGCCAGTAATGGCACAGTGGCTGCCTTTAAGAGAACAGTCCTTTCTAGTAGTAGCACGGCAAATATAGTTATAAATTTATATATTTTAGCTTGGATTTCCTAAAATTTAGGTATATATTTATAAAAAAAACACTTGCAGTAGCTTTATTTTATAAATTTTTAAATTATAGAGGTAGGTACTATACCTATCTAAAGCTAAATTTAATATTTATAAAGTTCTAAATTATAAATGTAGACAACAATATTACTATTCTTTATCTATAATGCAAATGATATTTTAATTAAATAATAATTTTTAATCGAAATATTAAAATTACTTATAAATAGGTATATTACATCAAAATTTTTAATACTTTTCTTGCATTAAAATTTTGTGAACAATGAAAAATTGAAATCTTTTCTAGTTTTATTTTTTTTAGATAAGAATACTTTTCATCTTGTAATTTCAGATAAAAGTATTTTTTCAAGTGTACCGGGTGGGGCAAAACAACCTCCCTAGTTTTGCAAGTGAATTAAAGAAAAAGGAGTCGAGATACAAAAAATTTATTTCAATAAAATAAAGTAGTTACATGGCCAGTTTTATCTTATGTAGTTTTAAAAATCATATCGGCCAAGTGTTGTCCTTCATTGTCTACACACTGCTGCAAGCGACTTTTGAAGTTTTGCATAACCCTTTCAAGCATTTCTTCAGGTATACGGCGAATTTCCGTGCGGATTGTCTCCTCTCAGGGAGACAAAGCACGCGGGGAACATTTCCTTCAAAACCAGCATTGATGCCCGCGCTGTGTGGGCTGTGGCTTCCCCCCCGTCCTGCTGAAACCAGACATTCTCGAGACCAAGTTCTTTAAGAGCAGGGGCAAAAAAATTCTGGAGCATGTTCATATAGCGCCCAGAATTGACGGTAACTGCCCGATTTCTTTCCTGTAGTAAAAGTAAGGCCCGATAATCCCTATTCGGGAAACTGCGCACCAAACTGTGACACGATCACTATGCAGAGGCTTCTCGTGGATCACCCTCGGATTGTTTTCGCACCAATATCGAAAATTTTGTTTATTTACACCGCCAGAAAGATGGAAATGTGCTGGGCGGCGATTACAGACTCCTTTTCGCGTATGTATGCTTCCACGGCAAAAGCGCGCTGCTCGTTCGTCCACATTGTGTTTACGACTGAATCCTTTTGTAACACATACACACGGCATATCTTTCTGCCGCCATTCACGCCATTCCTACCCTGTTACGACCTCTGCTAGCTTCACAATTCTCTGTTGAAACTAGGGAGGTTGTTTTGCCCCACCTGTATAAGAGGTTTTGGTTCTAATTCTTGATTTTTCACACTTCTTTTTACCCTTTTTACTAACGGTGTCATTTTTTTTACCAGTTTTCACTAAAATAAAAATAATTTATTCAAACTAATACAAAAATAAATTAAATAGGTCATGTTTTAGATTTTTATTTTTTATGAGATTGTTGTATTGTCGGATACAACGAAATGGGTGGTTCGTGTCTAATATTAGTGACGAGACTTCGTTACTAACTCAATAAGAGGTTTTTAAGGTTTTTGGTTAATATTCAACAACGTAGTCTGTTGTAACAAAGAGATTTATTGAACAACGAAATATTGGTACAATTTAACTACATTGGTAGAACGTCTGTTCTACTCGGTGATCGCGACACTTCTGGTACTAACATCCACCCAATGTTGCATCGTTCATTTACAAACTTTTATGTTTCACACGGACTCAGCGTCTTTCGTGAGACAACCATGTCGCCTTCCATCTTGGCGAACGTGACATTTAATGTAAATTCAGCTGAGAAAAGGTTGATAACAACATTTAGAACGGATGTGTAGTCTCAGAAGTAGTAATATAATATGAAATATGATTATATGGTTAGACTTAAAATAATACAAAGTAATACAAATATTAGTAAAACTATTAAATAATTATTTATGAGAAATGGGTGACTTTACAACACCTCCCAACTAAGATTGAAAATGGTAGCGAGGATTGCTACTGTTTTCATTTCTGACAACAACTTGCTCAACCATTTCGATATCAGGTTCAGCAGGTAGTGATTCATTAATATCTGCACTACTAAAGGTAGTATTGATTAATTTAACAGGAGAAAGTGTAATTTCTCTATTATTTCTAACAGAAGACAAATTTAAATAAATCTTTTTAAATTTTATACAAAAGTAAATCGTTAGAATTACTATTGCTAACGCAATTGAAGAAAATGTTATTATCAAATAAGTGAAATTAGAAGTAGATCTTTTAGTATTTAATAGATCTATTTTTTCTTTTTCTTTCAATTTATTTATATCATGACTGATTTTATCAAATAAATGAGTTTCTTCCAATTTTACAATATGATTGGAATTTATCGTTGGTTTAGGTAGTTCACTTTTCATTGACAAATTTAAATTAAATTTGAAGGGTAATTTTGGTGTAAAGTCACTTACAATATTGCTATTTATAAAACTTAAAGTAGGTAATACTATATTATCAGTGTAAGCGATACATCCGCTTTTAAGTGTAAATTTTCCCGTACCATTTAAATTAATAGTGTTTCTTAAGTTATTTTTGCAAATAATTTGGACAGTTTCTGGAACTGGCAAAACAAATAACCAAGAATTTGGCAAAATCATTTGGATCCACATGCTATTTTTCAATTTCATTATTCTTTTATTACATGATTCAGGAATTTGTCCATGTCCTTTAAGCAATTTAGCTTCACAACCTCCTTCTCCGTTTACAAGTAACAATGGTTGTCCTTGACTACAAATATAAGTTTCAGATTTTAATTTATACATTTTGCAAGAGGTGGTGAGATATGTTTCTTTTACTAAGAAATAGTGGATTCTTGTTTGATCAATGACAAGAATTGGATTGCTAGGATAGATAAATCCAAAATTACTGTCTTCCATCAAAATAGGTAGACTACTTAATTTGATCGTATCATAAATAATATGTGTAACCAATGGTACAGTAAGTATAAAATTTAATTTTTCTTTATAAGTATAAATGGTAGGAATTATTATTTTATAATACATATGTATATTATCGAAAGTTAGAAAAATTGGAAAGTTTGCAGTATCTGGTAAATATTTTTGTATTTTTAATAACTCTTTATACAATTTGTTTGGACTAAGTACATTAGGATGAAGAATTCCTTGTTGAGCATTTAAAATGATTTGTAAGAGATTAGCTTGACTTATACTGAATTGTTCAATGTGAAATGAAACAAAAGTAATGAGTTCATTTACTCTGATAAAAAACTGTTCTCTGCTGTGTGCATGAGTTAATATGGCATCTAAATGTTGAACATAATGTTCCATTTGGCGAACTTTCGTTTCTAAACAGGTAACTGTTTCATTTATTTCCATAAAAGTGGAATTTGTTAAAATAGTGATAGATTCCAAAATAGAAGTTTGATCTTTTATAATATTTAGTAAGTTATCATCATTATTATGTAATTCAGAGATCTGAGCATCATAATACTCAGCATCTTCAGAATCTAAAGTTCCGAAAAGTATTTTAGAAATTTTCCCTATTGGGTTTAATAATCCACGTTTAACACGTGTATTTAAAAATGGTTCAATGACTTCATTCTGTTCCGTTAATTGTTTAAAGATACTATCAAAATTATTTAAAAAGGTTTTACAGTTTTCAATTTCATTACTTTCAATTGATTTTTCTTTAAAAGTAGAACAAAGTTTGTTTAGACTTGATATGTATTTATGAATATTATTATACTCATCATGAAAATTAGTTAAATTAAGAGAGACTATCAATCGCCATTCGTCATTGGATAATTTCAATATTCCAAATTTTTCGTAATACAGTCCTGGACTATTGTCGATAGGGGTTGTATTATACAACTCGTGACAACTCGCTGCTCGGAGTAAAATTCCGATGAATAATAGTAATACCGACATCCTGTAAGGACAAAAGAGATTTATAAGTTGTATGCTTGAGTGACGCTGATTGTAAACAAATATTGATAAATATAGATTTCAAAACTCTTGACAAAATAGAAATAAAATTTTAATATAAAATTGGCGGCATAACCAATAGATAATATGAAAGATATAAAAATTATTTATGATAAAATAATAACCCATGGATTCTTGATCCATTTTTAAAAATCTTAAAATTAGTTTAAAACAGTGTGAACTGTGATATTTTAATACATTTAAGAACACGCAATTCGTAGCTGAACTTAACATGTATGAAATGAGATAAAAATATCTCAACCATCTCCTGGGCTAGGTGGAAACATTAATTTTAAATCCAGGCCAAAAATAGGTAAAATGTTTTCCAACCCCCCGGTAAAATAAACTAAAGGAGACCCAAGACATGAGGTGTCTTTAATTATTATATTTTTTTATTTAAAAAGCAAGCAGTGATAACTGCAATCTTTAATGGATAACTTCATTCATTAAAATTTTTCTATGACCCCTCAGGTCATTGACGTCCTCAACGTCAAAGAAAGTAGAAGAGGTAGAAGATGGAAACAAATCCAACTTATTTAATCTGATAAACAGTGACAGCTGCAGAGCCAAAACATTCGATGGTCAACTATTGTATCTACCATTTCAGACTCTACGATGAAAAATTTTTTTTTCATCAAAATACTCGGTATGACTAGCGGCATTAGCGGGATACTACCGTATAACAAAATGTTCAGGGACGGTTTCGGAAAAATAGAAATAAAATTTTTAAAAGAAGACTCAATCCTCTGTTAAATTACTTCCAACTACGATTAAACAAATCGCTCAACGGCAACAAGCCACGATAATTATTTCGCATGACGCAAAACAAATCGCTTTTAAAACACAAAATTATCAATGAGTCGAAACGAATCGCGTTCTTCGTGACGCAAGACTAAGGGACTTCCGTATAACTTTTACGTTCAGGGACGGGGTTGCCTTTCTCAGGATCTACCGTATAACAAAATGTTCAGGGACGGCGTTGCCTTTCTCGGGATCTACCGTATAACAAAATGTTCAGGGACGGCGTTGCCCTACCTGGGACCTCCGTTAGGGACTTATATTCCCTGTCGGGGAGTGGACTTAAATGCCACCTCCAGCACGTTAGTCGCCTCTTACGACAAGCCGCGTAGCTGTGGTAAAATTCTACACCCTTAGCCACAGGGCAAATTTAAATTTTCTACTCGTGAAATAATTTCAATCTGTTATTATGTACCTTTACATATTTAGTTTTAATTTGGATTACTGAGTTTACTCCTTTTGTATCTATTACTTTATAAGGTCCTTCCCATAAGGGTTGAAGTTTCTTTGATACTCCTTTTGTTTTAGCTTCATTTCTTAAAAGTACATTATCTCCGATTTTAATATCTATATTTTTTATATTTTTGTCATAATTTTCTTTAGACTTATTTTTCTTGTTTATAAGGTTTTCCCTGGCAAGTTTGTGGGAAAATTGAAGTCTAGATTTTAATTCTCGTGAATAATCATCATAATTGTAATTTAATTCTGGTTTCTTTGTAACAACCGTAGGAATTTCGGCTTTATGACCGTATAATAGTTCAAATGGGGTGTAGTCAGTAGCTGTATGTGGAGTAGTATTATAACAAAACATTGCGTATGGGATCCAAGTGTCCCAATTGGTTTGGTCCTTATTAACATAGGCTCTTAAATATTCAGCTAGGGTTTTATGACTTCTTTCTAAACAACCATTTGACTGAGGATGATAAGCCGTTGTCTGTATTTTATTTATTTTTAATAATTTACATATATCTTTGAAAACTTGACTGAGAAAATTAGTACCTTGATCGGTAAGTATAGAAAGTGGTATGCCATGTTGGCATATTATATTTGTTACTAAGCTTTGAGCTATTGTTGCAGACTCTTGATTAGGTATTGGAATGGCTTGTGAATATTTAGTTAAATCATCCTGAAAAGTTAGGATGTATTTATTTCCATCTAAAGATAGAGGTAACGGGCCTACTATATCTAAGTAAATTTTCTCAAAGGGAAATTTAGAAGTAGTTGTAATAGTCATAGGGACTTTAACTTTTCTATTTGATTTGTTTCGTTGACATTTTTCACAAGACTTTATGTATTCTTTTATGTCATTAAACATTCCAGGCCAATTATAAAATTTTCTTATTCTCTTAAATGTTCTATTGACACCTTGGTGTCCTCCTAATGGAGTTAAATGATATTCATTCAAGACTATTTGAATTTCTTCTTTAGTTAAATTTTTTATGATATTATTCATATAAATTGTTATAAAAATTTTTGAATCTTTAAATATATATCTCAACATTGTTCTTATTTTATTCCATTTTAATCTATCTAGACCATTTCCAATTGCTGGCATGGCTAGCTTAATTATTTTGTGTTGCAAACAAAATTCTTTTAATTTTAATAAAGTTTTGAATATGTTTTCATAAGTAAGTTTCTCAATATAACTATTCTTTGTTATAAGATAAATAATAAAACGATTATTATCTTTTAAATAAACTAAATTAAATAGTTTAGGGTTTTGTGATTTTAAATATTCTACATTATTAAATTTGTCTTTAAATTCTTTAGCTATTCCAGCTTTCATTTCCAAATCTTTACTGA
>OX122899.1:9905110-9931361 GCA_944738965.1 Nebria brevicollis
GTATATAGTATTATATATATATATATATATATATATATATATATATAAATATATATATATATATATATAAATATATATATATATATATATATATATATATATATATATATATATATATATATATATAATAATTCAAGGCCCAGCATAAAAAACAATATTCATTAAATGAGTTTAAATCATCTGCAGTGTCTTGCACCGATCTTTCTTAAACGCATTTGGGTTAAACCACATCGTAGTTGATTATTTTTCTAATTTATAACCTTTGTATCGCTTTGAAACTAAATATATTTCTTAGAATAAATATAAAATATCAAATTTCAAATTATTGGAGTCTAATTCGTTAAACAATAGACAGGCGCAGATGATACGACTTATGTAAAAATAAATATAATAAGAAGAAATTACCATTATTTTGGAACCAAAACATATTTAGGAAAAAAATTTTGGAACAAAAGTTGTGCAAAATATAAATCTTTAACTTTTGTCCAAGCAATTTTTCTATAACTGTAACCATTTTTGAGTAATTGCAGAAACCGCAAAAAAATTACTAGAGTAAACAGGTACTTCCGGTTAGAATTTTGTTTTCAAAAATATAAGGTGCACATATGCAAATCTTAAAGTTTAAAGTTTCATATTTTTACCTTCAACCGTTGTAATCTTTACTTATAATAATTAAAACACAATCTTTACCTCATTAAATTAGTGAAGTAAAGATTGCGATTGTATTTTAATTTTTATTAATAACCTTTACATAAATCAAATCACACGCGAAAACTTATATTTCATGTATATTCCAAGCTTGAAATGTATTGAATTTATTTACATTTGTTATTAAACAGTAAAGAAAATGGACTTCATTACATAATTGCTTGTAATATCAATCCTCAGTATTTACAGAGAAAGTACTTATAAATTACACAACGAACTGTAAGTAGCACTGCAAGTACTTTTATTTACAGCTAATCTCCGAATAGTGATTTTTTATTTATTGGTGAGCTTTTTTAGATCGGTTCGGATAGAATTATCTCTATTAGTTAATTAAATTATTCTTACCGGAGTAAATGTGCCACAAATGCAGGTCCATACCAATCGCCTGGTTGTTTCCCAGAAGTTTCACCTAGTGACACTAGCGTGTGAATTGATAGCGGGCTATTACGCGATGGTTTATCACCAAACCACTTAAGAATCATGCGATGATATACATCTTTAGCGAAACTTTCTCTTGATACAATCGGTTCTTCTGGCACCCACCTCCACCCTTTACAACATTAACAAAATTTTAGATAATAGCAAATTACATATCGATAATTTAACAAACCTCTGCCTAGAAAATGACATACTAACGCTTCGGCTAGCAACATTTGGCCACTTCGTAACATACAACCCCAACCACAATCCGAACTAAAATTTGAACCATTCAATATCGGAAATTCTCGGCGATATGTCAACCAAAGACGACTGATGAAATCCAATTTAAATCCCTCGATACCTTCGGCTGCATCATTTGCAATCTAAAATGTAGAACTGCGTTAAATTAAATAGCAAAGCGATCAAAGTGCGTTTTTCCTTTATCAGTTCCGTCTTAACAGGTTTCTGGATCCATTGGCAGTTATAGTTAAAGAGAGTGGGGCAAAATAATGGCTTCAGAACTAATTACAGATCCATACCTAAAAACGGTACTGATCATTCATCAAATGTACCTGGCCTTGGCTTTGTGCAAAAGCTACATCGGTACCTAGCTCGGTGGAATGCACATTTTCGTATTTTTTATGGTAGCATTTGCCTAGCAGCCATACAGGAGATTCTTTAGAGAAATTCGTCTTTAATTTAACAGTCCATCCATATTTCATATTATTCCACATAGATAATAATCGAGCCTTGACTTTTCCTTCCACATCATCATCTGTCTTGCTTTGGGAAATATTAGAATTATTTCCGTCACATAGGTTAGCCCGTATTTCTATTTGCGACTTATCACAAGACATAACTTGCGAATACATTTTTCAATAAATTCTAACAATTACATACTGGTTTAATTATATCATCATAATAGGCATGACAAAACCTATTTGTAATTATTCAAAACAAAAATTTTGATTGCTAAATACACCTACTTTGACAGGTGTACTTTATTGTTTACCAAAGAATGACAGGAAGGTTCACTGAAGGCTTAAAAACTTATAGTATATTCCTAAATTGGACCGCGGTGACCACGGTTCGATTTTTCAGGAACCGGTTAGATTATGGTACGCGGTTCCTGAAGTATCTGGTCACTTTTAGCTGACCGCCGCAACCGCGCTTATTCGGCGATTGCACTGTTCCAGTTGTCAATTGAATCGCGGTTCGGTCACGGTGATCGCGGTTCAAAATTTTCAGGATGACATTTCGGAACACTTTGACCTTGGTTTTGTCGGTAAATTAGTTATTTGCTCTTTGAACTTTTATCTGCATAAAACATAAAATAATATGGAAGAGTGGGATTTTTTAAATTTATTTACTTTTGGAATTTATGGACTTTACATCTACAGCACAATCACAAATATAATAGGTTATGTTATTAGTTTTGACAACTGGACCAGTGCAACCGCCGAATAAGCGCGGTTGCGGCGGTCAGCTAAAAGTGACCAGATACTTGAGGAACCGCGTTCCATTGTCTAACCGGTTCCTGAAAAATCGAACCGTGGTCACCGCGGTCCAATTTAGGAATATACTATTGATAAGTGGCACAGAATAGGCCGCCAGTATGCGATACAACTGCCGGCCAGTGAAGTAGCGCTCAACGGTGGTTCACTGGCGGCCATTTTGTTGGGGGGAGGGCTTCGAATTAGTTCGAGTTTTATACTCCACCAGAATGGCCGCCGTGAGCGTGACCGTCGTTTTTCAGGGTACTAACCGTCTAACGTTTCCTACAATATGGACTGAGTGATTGTTTCGGCAAATATTGGAATTAAATTTTTCTGTATTTAAATAACATATTTTTTATAAGAGCTATATAAATTAATAAATACTTAGTTCTATATTTGTATGTTAAATTTAAAATAAATGTTAATGCTAATTAAGTCATTTGTATTTTTTTTAACTTATACACTGTACAATTTTATCTTATAATAAACGATTTTTTTTTATAAGAAATAAAGAGAGAAGCGTCTTTATTTTATAATAATTTATCTTAACGAACAAAATATTATTTGTTATCACAAATAACATTTAAAAATATTTTAAAAAGCGCGGCAACTTTTTTGTTATTATTTTGCAACATTAAGTTTTTTTTAATGGCGTTTGAATGCTTTTGAGTAGTTCGTTACATTGTAACAAAATCCGTAAGTCTTGCGTTTTACTTGTATTTTATGTATTTTACTTGAATTTTATGTATTTTACTTGATTTAAAATATAATAGATTATGTCGTCCAACACTGCTTGCGCTGTGCCATGTTGCAAATCGAGTGTTTACTGTTTTACGTGGTTTCCGAAAGCTTATAACACGATGTTTAAAAACTGGATTGGGCTGGTAAACAATCCGAAATTATTAAAAATGCCAGAAAAGCAAATTTATCATTCGTATCGGGTCTGCCATAAACATTTTAGTCCTTGGTGGATTTATATAAATGGTAAAGGCAGAACTACCGTATTACATGGTGCTTATCCAACTTCGTACTTGGATGAGCGGTACGCTGTGCAAGAAGGTAGGAAAACCATTTTAATTTGATAAATGTTTTTATTAATAAAGTAATTTATTTAGATGTCCCCATGCCCGATGTAACAAGTGCTTCTTCTTTTACATCTTCGTTGAGGGAGCACGATTATTGTGTTTCAGTGCGACCGGAAGGTATAAAATATTTTTGCTTGGATTAACTTGAGCTAATAAAATATTGTTTTCAGAGGTATCGAGCAAGGGTAATCATCGTCAAACCAGAAAATCGAATCGTAAGTCATCAAATTAATTTTCAATTATAAATAACATTTTATAGTTTACATTTAATTCAGTTACGACAAATTCACCGCAAAGTAGCAGAAAACGAACGGACTGGAGTTTGTTTCTGCTACCAAGCGTCCAAAAATCTGAGCTAATGCTGGTAACAGCAAGAAGCATATTATATTCTTTTTGGTAACGGTATGTTTATTTCCAGACGTAAAACAATAACTACTACACGCACACTCACACACGTCATTTCAAAAATAATCGGAATCGATTCAGGGAAGGTCAGCAGGTATATTTCTGTTAAAATATCGAGATGTAAATCTTTCATAATTACAATACTTATACTGCGTATTAGAAGGTAAAAATTATTTTTGTTATAGCAAAATAGGGGCAATTTTGATTTTATGGCACTGCTTAAAACCTTACCTTCAAGTAACTGTTATTGATTCCATACATTATGTAAATGAATTAAACATTTTCTAGACCAATATTATGTTTGTGAATAGTTTGGTTTAATTTACAGCTCAGTCTAAGCTTGAATATATTTATTTTAAAGATCTTATGGAAATATATTGATTTTATTTTCAAATATTGTTTTTTTTTATTCTATGATTAACATTGTTAATTAGATTGCATTAGATTTATAGGGTGAAATTGAGCAAGGCGATTTTTTTCCACAGCGTTCCAATATATTTCAGGGTAGAAATAATTTTACCGACTGGCAATAAATTACCGGTCGAATCAGTAAAATTATTTATACCTTGAAGTATATCGGAATGCTGTGGATAAAAATGTCTTTTCATTTTTTACCTATACATCTATCTCTTTCTAGTGCATATACCTATCTCTCTCATATATCTATCTCTGTCTACTATGTCTATCTCTTTCTATACGTCTTCTTAAACTTCCAAACCCAACCCGTACACAAGCCCAAGTTGTCGGAGTCTATTTTCAGTTATATTACTGACACCCCCTGGCCCACAAATATCCCTAAGTGACCTTTCCTGCTGTTCCTTGGTAGCGCTTCGGACACCCACCAGATCAACCGACCGACGACACACCTGCCGGCCAATAGACTGGGGTTTCTATGGTAAAACTATGGTATTTGACTGATGTCACAACTACCCGCCAAACACCTAGATCGCCACCGGCAGAGATAATAAATAGAGATGAGACAGTCACATGTTAAATTGCAGTAATGAGTTCTGCTCTCTCTCTACCCGTGGAGCCTACTAACTAAACTGTGAGCGCTCGATTTGAATCGAGTTTCATACTTACACATATAGGAAAATTGACAGCTTAAAATTATATTGTTTCATCTTATATATAAGATGAAACAATACAATTCTCAGCTAGTGATATAATCTAATAAGAAAAATAAATAAATATACTAAAATATATTTATTTTAAAATACATAAATAATTTTGAAACATAAATATAAAAAGTTAAGGATAATTAAAAACGTACTTGTAAATCTTTACTTCTCTAAGTAAAGATTAACAAGGGCACTTTTAATTATCCTTCACATAACACAAATACACACACATACTTATTTCCAGTACATTTTCAAAAAATTGTCTACCACAACATTTGGTCTAGAATCCTTTTTTTTTAGTTTTTTATTTACAATTATATTGAAATGTTTTATCATAACATAACTTAAAACTAAACATGCATTATGCTTTAAATAATGTCTGTGGATCTCGCACGGTACGTCTACGTCCCATACATCTTCTGCCAATAAACAAAGTTTTTTGCTAATTTCTGATTTGTTTAATAACTTGGGAATATTACTAAATATATTTGACTTTAATTTGTCAATTAAATCAATAATTATATCAGTTGGATATACCAATTTTCGCTCCCCCGTTTCGGATCCGAAATCCTTTACTCCAATAAAAATATGTTTTTCTGTACAAACATCAGTTGTAAAAAACCCTATGCATGCGGGGCAATCTCGGTTCAAAATGTTCCTTCCTATAAATCCAGCAATGTAACTACTGGTATTTAGTCGAATTTTTTTCACCAATTCAAATAAATTTGTGTCATCCGAGGATTGAGGGATAGGTGTAGGAGTAGCAATAAAAGGTGGGTCGATAGCGGTAGAAGACATGGGAACTGATTCAAGAGAAGAGACTGAAGGAGGAAGTGCTTTAGTGGATAATAGACTGCTGAGGGTCGTTAGATAGAGTGCCCCGTCATCAAGGCAATTCGACCCTTTTTATTTTTTAAGGTTTTATTTATTATAGTAGTTTTAAAGGCGGAAATAAACTGTAAGCAAGAGGGATTAGTATTTTGGCCACACAATCCTCGGATGACAGAAAAATAATTTTCAATTGGATCTTGATTTAAAGATTTGGTTAGAAGATATTTGAACCCTAATTTTTTTAATGTTATCCATAAATCTTGTATATTTCTGATAGTGACGATAGAATGCAAAGCACATGGTGGCTTAGGCGTTTTTTTCCCCGTTTTGGCGTCAATAAAGTCAATTTCCCTAATTATTATCTTACATTTGCTCCAAAATTCGGCGTGCGCAGAATTTGAATTTAACTTACAGGCTAATGGCCTTGATTTCCCGAAGGTACAATTTAAGCTATCGAAAAAATCATTCATCAGCAGACAAAAATCGGCAGTGTCTGCCATACCTGCAATGGCACCTACTCTCGTAATCAAACTCATCATCGCATACGTAGTTCTGCTAAATACTTGTGTAGCCAAACGCACCTTCATTTTTTGTTTACCTTCAGGTTCAATATGGTCCTTTGTTAGCTTCAATGCTTTACCATCTTCCGTTTTTCAGTCCAAATCATACAAACATTTGATATGCTCCCACTTGGCAACTTTTTTTCCGTCAAATTGAATATTTTTTGTTAGAAAATTATTTCTCCACGATTTTATTAAGTGCGGAGCATCGAATATATGTATTATTTCATGGCCACCGATATTGTAAACATAATCCATGTCTCCACGGCCATAATCTCTCGCCATTGAGCGAAGCCCAGCCCGATTGCAGCTTCCTAAATCGGAAACTGATGCAACAATCTTAAAGTTGGTTTTGTTGTGTACGGCCTCAATAACTTCAGTAATGCACCTTTTTAACTGATGCTGGTTGGCTGTAGATTGTGTAAAATAAAAGGCAAGTGGCTGTTTATATGCTACTTGCAATCCTCTTATCATGAACACTAACGCATGGTCTGCGATTTTATAGTGATCGCCATCTCCTAAAGCGACAAGACCATATACACGATCGTCTTTTTTGTTATATACCAAATTTGGTCGGAGGGAGACTTCGTCGAACATTAAAATACAATACTGCTCCATTGCAGACATACGTCGCGAATTTAAATTAATATAGGAAAAAAGCTTGTTATTAATCCCCGGATTTAAGGTAATATTACTCAACGAACGATTGATAGTACGCGAAGGCATGTCAAAAAAAAATTTCCATGTATCTGTAGCCTCGCGGACTATGCTTGTATAAAGCACAATAAAAGGCCTTTTCTTCGCAAGTATACCTTTTTGCCTTTGACTTCACACCAAAAAGACGTAGTTGGGTTTTGATAAATAATTGTAATACTGGCGGCATCCGATCAAGAGATTCGAACACTTTTAGATCTGCGTTGTCGAAAATTTTGTTTTTTAACAAAGCCCTCGCACTGCTGCAATTAGCTTTCCTTAGCTTAGATATGAAGCGGCGAGCTTTCATCACTTCCTCGTATAATCTTTTTTTCCTTGGAGATAACCCAACGGCACGAGTTTCTCCTATCAACCGTAAAATGGATGAGCGCGTATGAACTATGAATAAGAAAAAAACAAGCTCAGGTAAATTAAAAGTTATAGAAATATACCCAAATTGGTAATAATTTTTTAAATAATTTATTTGAATTATTATTAGATTAAAATATATAATCATTGTTATCCATCAAAATCAACCATGAAAATCATATCATCAATTCAAAATCTATTTATACAAATTTAAATGCAACAGAGAAATGTCATAAAATAACAGTACGGAGAAATGTATGGGTATGTCAAGCTATTACATTTCAAAATATTATAGGGATTTACCATATTTCGTGGAAGGTGTATCACCTGTTATTTCTTGCAAAATAACGGGTTCAGGTGTAACTAAACCTTCCCTAGAAGGACCGGGTATAGTGTTGTGTACTGAGAACTGAAGTGGGTTAGCAGATATACTTGAAGTAGCTTCGTGGAATTCTAGACAACAAATAGAAATAAAAATAATTAGCTAGCGAACTATCTAAATTGGAAAAGCATTTTATTACAAGATTTATCCGTTATATTCAGAATTATTTGGGGTTGAGTTTAATTTAAATTAAATCAATAGATATTTTAAATTGTGTTAATTTTGTTTTGTTATACAGTATATCGCATGTTATAATATATATTACATATAATAAGTAACTAGTCGATAATATGAGCAAGCCACGATTATATGTTAACGTTTACGCGATTGTACTGTATTATTATTACTATTTTTTATAGGGCAATTTGTTTATTTTGTTATATTGAGAATCAGTTTAATTAAATTTAAAGTTTATATTACATGATTTATCAAATTCGATCATACTAAAAAAATGCACATACCATTTATCAATGTAGGTACTGCTCCAAAATTCAATTTCTTCTTGTTGGGCAATCGAAAACAACGATCTTCGAAATGTCTCTGACAGATCTTGTAGTGAGATCGGGCATATATAGACTTCTCTAATATATGTTGAAGATTCATGTTTTTCATCCAAGTTTGACAAGAAATCTCATTTTTGGAATAGAAAAAAATGACAGTTCTGGATTCGTCTTAGAATATGAATTGCAGCCGACGACGATACATTGAAAATAACGATCCTTCATACTCTTAAATAACGAAAATAGTATATATACATTGATCATTTCTGCAATTGGTTGCATATAGAAATGAGATTTAAATGTTATTCTACAGTTAATAAACATGTAATTATTTATTCAAAAAAAAGCAAAATTATTTTACTTACTACTAAATAAAAAATACAAATTTTTTTTACTGACCTTGCAAATACAATAACTTCGAACGAACACAAAATTTAAAACTCAAAAACCAAAAACACAATCAAAAATCGAACGACCAACAAGTTGGAACTGTTAACAAGTCTATTCGTGATCGAAATTAACTACTCGCTCTCTGTCGGTGAAACTAATGTACTACAAAAATTGGTCATTACGCCCGGCATTAATGTACCAAACAGCTGTTTGTTCCACTAATGGCCAGCTGTCATTTTTTTATAAATATCCAAGTAACAAAATATCTATCATATTTGACGAAGTAAATTTTTCGGATAATTCACAAATACTTTGTAAATAACAGTTACAATTAAAATACACTTTTAAAGAACACAAAATGAAAGATTCTGACGTCAAGAGTTATTCGTTTTGGCAAAGAACATTTATAATCAGTTCACTTTAAAAGATATTTCACTTTGCTGGCTTTCGCGTGTCCAATCATAGCCTCTATCTCAACTGTCAAATACGTTGGTCATTACGCCAGGCATTTTTATTAACGCTACTAGCGCCGCCAACGATAATTTCGATCACGAATACCGAAATTGGTCTTGAGCTGTTCAACTCGAATTGGAATCTGTAGTTTGAGGTTAATTTTTAACTTGAAGTTTTTTTGACATTTCTAGGTCAAGTCCTTCAACACAAAAATTATCACTAAATAAAATAAAATAACTATTTCGAAGAGGTAACGTGTAAATATTCCTTATATTATATGTAAAAATCAAAGTCTGTAAGGTTTCGAATCTAATATTTAATTATTCTTTATTTATTAATGTTTCATAGGTTTCGACTGTTGTTCAAAATTCCGTAGAAAAAAGCCTTCGCTAATGTGGAACGGATTGTGGTCCGTCGTTAAATATAATTTTATACGACTTTGATAGTCAGATAATTGAAATAAGTGCCGAAAATTCTGTCTATGGATTAGATGGACCGACGAAGTTTCATTAGACAGAGAGGATGCTATAACAGCGGATCTACCGCTGATGAATATATCCGAAGCCGCACCATCTATGTCATTTGTTGATGCTGAGAAAATTAATGTATTTACAGAAAATATATATCAATAAAAGTTTTTATGAAACATAACAAAGTATACTTCAAATAGAAATTATATTAATACTATTCAACGAATTCACGTTAAGGTACATGCTAAGTATACTTCATTTATTAGTTATGTCATTTCATATAGTAAAGGCTTAGAATATTGAATATTTAATCAAAAATTATACATTAACAAACGATTTGTGTGTCCTGGAAATCCCACTACTAATTATATGTGTTCCTACGGTATTCCCTTATTTTGAATTCCCAGAACCCAAAAGTACCGTATAAATTTAGCGTTTCTACCCTAAACAAAATGTATAAATATAAGGGCGTTCTTGCATTCAAATAATTGCACTGCTATCGGAGGTGACTTGGTGATCAATTGTACAATGTGAAATTACGATTAGTTTTATACAACAAGTTTCCTATTTGGTAAGTAATAATTTTATATTTCTGATTTTAAAACCTTAAATTGATTTCGCAACGTATTGTTGTGGTATAATATTCGCGGACAAATTCAAATTTTCATCATGTTGAACATAGCTGCAACCACATATCCCTTGATGTTGTGATTTTCAAATTTAGCGCTAAGAAACAAGTCAAGACCGCATACGTCATCAATAAGTCAAGATCTAGATATTGGAATGAATTAGAATCGAGGCCCAGCTCAAGACCAATTTCGGTATAGACTTGTTGAGCCAAGACTCGGAATGTAATGACGTCATGTTGGATCTTTTACGTTTGATCACTAGGCGGCTACGTGTCATATTCCAAGAGTAAAACCCAAGTCAACTTGACTTGTTGAATTAGAATCGAGGCCCTGAAGTGTAAAATATTTGAATTTCCATTTGTAAATAACTTTTTATTTCGAGCCTTAACAAAACCAAAAGTAATTCTATATCATAAATACATCCTTGACATGTGTGGTGGCAATGCAATGTTTTGCAAAATTCTTCCGCTATACCTCTGAAATTCAGCTCGTACCACAATTACTTCATTTTTCGGCCATTTACACAATGCTAATATCTCATATTGCTATACCCCGGTTTTGAATTTGGAGAAGGGGAAGCATTGCATCTCTCTCGCTGTCACAACTCCATCACGACTAACTTCATATTTATTGCGTGAAAATAAAGTAATTCAAATTTGAAGTTGGTTTTGACATTTGTATTTATACGTGTTTTTTCTACATATTTAATTATTATAATATGGCGACCAGAGAGAGAAAAATCGCGGTGACAAATTTTAAGCAACTAACTGGCAGCATGCCATAAATGTCTGTGTTTTGTATTTTTGAGGATGTTAATTGTTCAGTCTTTATTGTTTATAATTTAGGAACCATGTCTCGAAAATATATTGTGTATTTACACTAAACCGGAACTTTGCTAAAAACTTATATCTGTGTAATTTATGACATTAATAAATCAGTTATATCGCGAATTCTTCAAAATTATTGTTTCTAAAAGCATACGGATCTTCAAGTCTAAGTTCATTAGGAACCAACCAAGGAACAGCAGGAAAGGTCACTTACGGATATTTGTGGGCCAGGGGGTGTCAGTAATATAACTGAAAATAGATACGACAACTTGAGCTTTGAAATATTGTGTACGGGTTGGGTTTGGAAGTTTAAGAAGACGTATAGAAAGAGATAGACATAGTAAACAGAGATAGATATATGAGAGAGAGATAGGTATATGCATAAGAAAGATAGATGTACAGGTAAAAAATGAAAAGACAATTTTATCCACAGCATTCCGATATACTTCAAGGTATAAATAATTTTACTGATTCGACCGGTAATTTATTGCCGATCGGTAAAATTATTTCTACCCTGAAATATATTGGAACGCTGTGGAAAAAAATCGTCTTGCTCAATTTCGCCCTATAAATCTACTGCAATCTAATTAACGATGTTAATCATAGAATAAAAAATATCTGCAGTATCATGCACCGAACTTTCTTATCCTCATATGGGTTAAACCTTATCGTAGTTACATCATTTTTCTAATTTATAATATTTGTTCTAACCTTTAGATCGCTTTTACACTAAATATGTTTCTTAGAATAAATATTAAATGTCAAACTTCAAATTATTTAAGTCTATTTTGTTAAACAATTGACAGGCGCAGATGATACGATTTATGTAACAATATATATAATAAGCAGAAATTTATTTTGAAACCAGTACTTTTTTTGGAAAAAAGATTCATACAAAAGTTGTACTAAATATAAATACCATTAATTTTTGTTCACGAAATTTTTCTGTAACTGTAACCATTTTTGTGTAATTGCAGAAACTGCAAAATATGACTAGAGTAAACATGCGTTTCCGGTCGGCATATGGTTTTCAAAAATAGGAGGTTTTCGTGCCAGGCACATACAAATCTTAAGTTTAAAATTTCATAATTTTTCCTTTAGCCGTTTGGGCTGTAGAGCGCTCACATACACACACACACACACACTCACTCACACTCACACTCACACGTCATTCCAAAAATAGTCGGAATTGATTCAGGGAAGGTCAAAACGTATATTTCCGTTAAAATCTCGAGATCGAAATTTTTCATGATTACAATACTTACTTATACTGCGTATAAGAAAGTAAAAACTATATTTGGAAATAAAATCAATATATTTCCATAAGATCTTTAAAATAAATATATTCAAGCTTAGACTGAGCTGTTAATTAAACATAATATTGGTCTAGAAAATGTTTAATTCATTTACATAATGTATGGAATCAATAACAGTTACTTGAAGGTAAGGTTTTAAGCAGTGCCATAAAATCAAAATTGCCCCTATTTTGCTATAACAAAATAAATTTTTACTTTCTTATTATTATATATTAGTATTGTAATTATGAAAGATTTACATCTCGATATTTTAACAGAAATATACCTGCTGAATCGATTCTGATTATTTTTGCGCAATTCTATTGTTGACGAGTCATACTCGCTGACTAGAAAATTGTAGATGGCTCTGACAGCCAATAGATCGAAAAGCCAAAACATAACCTAATTAGACCTATTCTTTTGGTTCTTTAGCAGGCCCCTCCGACTCTACCGCAATTCTATTGTTGACGAGATTTACTCGCTGACTAGAAAATTGTAGATGGCTCTGACAACCAATAGATCGAAAAGCCAAAACATAACCTAATTAGACCTATTCTTTTGGTTCTTTAGCTTCATTACGTCATATTTAAAATGCCCAATTGTTGTGCCGCGATCGGGTTTTAAATGATTTAATTACTTTAAAAAAAATGCGATTCCCGTGCCAAGAGCACAAATTAAAAATAATGTCTAAAATTATTTTTATTTTTCTATAAGTACGTTTAGAGCGTAATTGTGTGTTCTTAGATTCAGATCAAAAAGAAATTTACATAAAAAAATTGGCAAAACATTGCATAAACTAGATATATATAAGAAATAATTTTATGTGTATTGCTTTTTACCCCTATGATTTCCCACTACAAATAGCACTAAAATTTATATTTTTACTTTAAAGTTAAATTAATTTGATTTTACGTTAAATGGTTATTGCGTTAAAATATTATTTAAAAATACCCCTAAGCCTTAATGTATTTAAGAAAAAATCTATATACGTATTTCGAGAACTAAGTTCTCATCATCAGTAGAACTGAGAGGGAGCAATTCGAGACTAGTTATCCAAGCTAGTGATCGAGGTTGACTCCAACTCAGTTTTCGAAAAATATCTATTTATACTAAAACGAAGCTACCTGCTGTGTCCTAATCTCTAGTAACTAATGGCTATCCGCCTGAGTCATCCTAAAATCTAACTTCCTAGAAAATCAAATAATCTACTATTAGGTATGGGACCAAGGTCAGAATTAATAGCCATTAGTTACTAGAGATTAGGACACAGCAGGTAGCTTTGTTTTATTATATATATATATTTTTCGAAAACTGAGTTGGAGTCAACCTCGATCACTAGCTTGGATAACTAGTCTCGAATTGCTCCCTCTCAGTTCTACTGATGATGAGAACTTAGTTCTCGAAATACGTATATAGATTTTTTCTTAAATACATTAAAGCTTAGGGGTATTTTTTAAATAATATTTTAATTAGAGTAAGCCTTAGAAGATCAATTATTTTATTTTGGTTATTGCGTTATTCAATTTAAAATAAATAAATATTATCCTTCAAAATTTTTGGAAATACAAATAACAAAACTATAATGCAACTATATTTAGATATTATCGCGTTAAAATATTCGTACTGGTTGGGCCATGAATATCAAGACGAGCACTACTGATTGTCACTGCCATCTACAACTTTCCGGTCACTATTACAAGTGTCAAAAGCTTGAGTCGGAGGGGCCTGGTTGGAACCAACGAAAGACTCTCCCGGTCCTTTTAAATCTTCTATTAATCCACTCTATAACCCAAATGGATCTACGTTTACGTTGCCTACGATTTTCCCTTTCTTTGTTTCGATTTATCAAAAATGTAGTAATAATAATATTTGCTACAGTACTACTCATTTCTCATTTATTTTAAACTAGAAACAAACAAAAAAAGTATGAAGAGGAAATCAGTTTTCTCATGAAACAGTGTGACATACAAAACATTCATTTCATCATTCACGGTCAAATTGTCTTCTAATCTATCATTCACCAACAGTCATATGAATGATAGTGTGACATCGGCATAAGGTGTGAAAAAAATCAATGTTGACCTTCACTTGACCTTGAAAATGAATGTCAAGGTCAAATGAAGGTCAAAATTATATAACCCTCTCCAAACCTAGCAACTTTTGTATTTAAAGTTTATTTAGAAAAAGCTTATTTTTAGAGTTATTCGTGTTTTCCTGATATTGTTTAAATTTATAGAGGTGGTTTTCTCACATACTACAGTATCATTAAAATTGGTGAGACACACCTCGGGATGTTTCCTTGTTAGCATAAAGCTAGATAGTTAAAGTGTCAGTTACTATTAAAAATTGACGGGGCCCATCCATAATTCCAGATGCTATTCGAAATAATTAGAAATACAAATTTAGCGCTTTTTTATACTTCCGGAACTGATAGTTTCGATGTTTGCGTTTGGAAATACATGTTTGGATGTAAATAATTATTTAATTTGTTATCCAAATCGCCGAAATTGCTATAGAAAAAATGAAAATTAATATAAAATCAGAAAATATTAAATAATATCACTCTGACATTAACATTCCCAGAAATTTTAAAGTTGTTTGCTTCTATTTGTTCGTTTCGTGTATTAAATAAAAGTTATTTTTCTTATTGAAATTGAAATTTTGGTTCTTAATTTAAATTCTTTTTGTTTGTAAATTTAAATTCATATTCTCAGTATACTTTTTGGATCGAAATCAGTATTTTTAAAGATACCCCTTATTATTGTCTGTAGTTTTATTAGCATCTCCTTCACTATGGCTCAAAAACATACTCGTCATATTGGAAGTTGTTTATGATGAAGAATTGCAATACTGATGGTGCTATAAAATTTATTGTGATAACTATTTATTTACCTGTTTTGATTGATTAAAAATCAATTTTATATTTAGTGTTTAAATATCTGCACTATAAAATAAATATTATCTAAACAAAGAAATTATGTTTCCTACTAAAACTTTGTTTATTTATCAAAGAATAATTATCTTATATACATATTATATTTAATTTCACAGTAACAAATTAATACAACGCCTGATAAAGTAAACGTCCGCATGTTTCATAAGCAGCCCTCTTGCATTCAATCCAAGGAATGATTGTGGAATCATCTTCTCTAAACTCTCCTTAAAATAACAAACAGAAATGCGTGCGTTGTAGTTAGGTTCCCGAGTTAATATTCTATAAAATATATTATTTATGGTTGGACATAAAAAAACTAAAATATACAATATGGTGGTTTCTCGCCTTCATTTTCTGGGAAACATATTAACTTGCACAATAAATTCTTTCCCGAGTGTTTACAATTCAAGTCGGCACATCAATAAATTAAAATAAATCAGCGACAGCAATAGTAAAGGGGATTCTGAAAGTTTGATCAAAGCATATGAATTTAAATTTATAAGCGTACAGAATTTAAGGGGGAAATACAAGTAACTACCTGAAAACTCGACGTTTTTTGAGAATTTATTTTGGGAATATGAAACAATATACACTTTTCGGGTTTCTTTTATTGCATTTAATAAACATTCAGCTTCACTCACGATTTTTTTCAAATATGCCCGACCCTTTTGTGACCTTGACGCTACGCCGAAAGAAGGTCGCGTTAGGCGTGCGGATCCAACTGGCGGGAACTCTGGGGACCCGAAACATAAATATTTTTTACTTTTATTAAATAAACCTTATTCTCAGATGTATTTTGTTCTATATGAACCTCCGAAACTAGAAAAAAAAAACCGATATTTCATAAAAAAAACTTTATCTGAAAAAGAATGAACTTTTCATCTTCTTTTTTCGAATTTAAGCACCCCTAAATATTATTTAATGCTAATTTTTTCATGATTTTAGTGGTTCATATAGAATAAAATTTAATGACCTTTCAATCGCGCTAATTGTAAGTTACAAGTAATTTAAATGAAAACTTTTTGAGTTACTTTTCCCGCCAGTTTGCAAAATACAGTTTCGAGAAAAACGCGTTTAATGTTTATGTTAGGTAAAAGTGTAATTTTTGGAAACCTTCGGTTGTTTTAAGTCAATCGGCGATTCCGAGGCCATACAAGGTTCCTTTCTCTTGCGCATAGAAATCGTTGAGTTCAGCCTGAGCCTGTTTTCTAGCAGTTCTGGCCTCTTTGCTGCAACTCCACGATCGGCGCTCCTGGCGAGTGTAGCTGTCCTCGTCGGATTTAGTGCTGAAGATGTGCGTATTCTAGCCAATATCGCACTGCAGACCATCCATGATAACATTTTTTTTTATTTTTCTAATTAATAATAATTTACTAAACTTTGGCACCCTTTATCACTAATTATATTTCTTAGAATAAATATTAAATGTCAAACTTCAAATCATTTAAGTTTTTTTGTATTTCAGTAATTTTCAACAATTGACAGGCATAGTTGATACGATGTATGTGAAAATAATTAAAATAAGAATCAATTTTAAAAGTCATTTTTGTTTCCGGTACCTTATTTGAAAAAAGTTTCAAATAAAGGTTATTCAAAATGCTTATATCTATAATTTTAATTTCATCAATTTTTCTGTAAGTGCAACCATTTTTGAGTAATTGCAGAAACCGCAAAATAATAACTAGAGTTAACATGCACTTCCGGTTTGAATATTGTTTTCAAAAATAAGAGGTTTTCTCTCTAGAAATATACAAATCTTAAGTTTGAGGTTACATAATTTTACCCTCAACCGTATAGGCTGTAGAACACTCAAACACACGCACGCATACAGACAGACACACACACACACAGACGGATGTCATTCCAAAAATAGTTGGAATCAATACATTGTAGGTCAAAACGTATATTTCCGTTAAAATCTCGAGATCGAAATTTTTCATGATTACTTGTACTGCGTATAAGAAAGTAAAAATGGTTATACCTCGGTAACTACATTTCCGATCGCCTAGATATTTTACAGGATAAATCTTAAATGTATAGGCAATTGATTTATGTAATAAAAACAAATCGATAAAAAATTTATTTTACTTGTATTTCCCCCCTTAAGTTGAGAAACAAAACGGAACCACTATTATAGTCGGTTTATACAGAAAAAATTAACGCTACATTTAACATTAGCGCTACATTTAAGGCTAAGAAAAAGATAAACACCATGTTAACCAATGTTGTCGTTTATACAGAATTTAAGACTACATTTCTTTTTAACGCTAAGCTAACAAGTTGGCCAACTTTTATCTTTCTTACTAAGAGAGATGAACAAAAACCCGTTCTTTCTTTGCCTAAGATCAGTTCAGTTTGCAAAACGCATCTGCGCAAGCGTGACCGGGTGCACATGTGTTGACAAGTACAACATGACAGTACAGTTTGTAGCTCTTTTTGCATTCGCATTTGTTCACCTGCTATATTGTTGTTCATTATTGTTATTTTAACGTAATGGACGGTGAATTGATTGATAGTGTCGAAAAATACGCTATATTGTATGGTAAGCGAAGTGTAGGCATCCGCAATAAAACTAGTAAAGAAAATACATGGAGAAGTGTTTCCGAAGTCATGAGGCTAAAAGGTATGTGATATGCAACTATATTTTAAAATTGGACGATGTTGTAATTTTAAATATATTCCATTTCCAGAGTGTGACTTTGCGGTCTCACTATGCGACTGAGAGCCGCCTCGACAGCAAGGAAGCATCGGGATCTGCGGCCCCAATGTGTTTAGATGAACCCAATGGACCCGTTAGCCACGTCAAGTGACCGAAATACTTAGACGTGAACAGAGGAAAAAACTATTCGAGTCATCGAAGGTGCATGTCTGTCGTTGGCAGAATACTATAGTGCCAAAAGGACCGAAGAGGACCCCGCAAACACAATTCACATTTGTTATATACGATTTTGGTTAACATAAGATGAAATAACTTCTAAATCAACTATAATATTGTATTGAACCGAAATAATATAACTAAAATACAATATATATAGTCTGATACCCTTTTACCGTTAGGTGTAGGGTCTTTATTCATGCACGAACTTTGCCCACTGTTTTTTGTTTCTTGCACAGATTTTTGTTTCTTGCACAGATTTTTGCTTCTTGCACTGTTTTTCCCTTGTTTTTCAGTATCTTTTCCACGATCACATCCCAGTCTTCCCTTGGTCTACCTCTTTCCCTTTTCTCTTTTATTTTGGCTGTCCAGACTTTCTTGGCCGGTCTCTTGTCATCCATTCTCACCAGATGTCCCCACCAACTCAGTTGTCTCTTCTCAATAAATTCAAGTATAGGCTTCGTTCCCAGTTCTTCTCTTATGTCTTGGTTTCTTATTCTATCAAGCATGGTAACGCCTTGTACTCTTCGCAAGTACTTCATTTCTAAAGCTTGAATTTTACTTTTCAGTCTTTTCGAAATAATCCATGTTTCACATCCATAAGTTCATACCGCTCGGTAAACTGTATTAAAAGCTGAGATTTTTGCTTTCTTTGATACTTCTCTTTTATTTATGAAGCTATTATTTAACATATGGAATATTTTGGCTGTTTTATCTATTCTATGGTTTATATCTTCGTCTTGTAAGCCCGTATTTGTTATTAGTACTCCTAAGTATTCAAATTTCTTTACTTCTTCTATCATATTATTCTCAATTTGTATATTAATATTTTGCCCCTCCTTAGATATAACCATCACTTTTGTTTTTTTCACATTTATCTTCATCCCATATTCGTTTAGCGCATTGTTCCTAATGTTTAGATTGTGCTGCAAGTTTTTTTCACTACTGGCGAATATGGCTACATCATCCGCAAAAGCACATTCTCCAATTTCAACTCTTTGTAAGTTTCTATATCCAACAACCAATTTCTTTATTTCCGGTTTACATTTTTTGATTATTTCATCCATAAAGACTGTGAAAAGAGATGGGCTCATTACTCCTCCTTGACGGAGTCCTCCTCTGGTTTTAAATATTTCTGATTTTCTATTTTTGCTAATTACATAGTTTAGATTTTTGCTATATAAACTCTTGATTGCGTTTACTAATGTTGTATTTACTTTTCTTGCTATGAGGCTATCCCATATCTTCTGTCTTTGTACTCTGTCAAAAGCTTTTTCTAGATCTATGAATGCTATAAATGTTTTGTTTTTACTTAATATTGTCTTTTGTATTATTTGTTTAATTGTAAATATATGGTCTTGTACGCTTCTTCCCTTTCTAAATCCACTTTGCGCTTCTTCTAATGTCGGTTCTATTATTTTCTTCAGTCTTCTTTCTAATATTCGTTCATATACTTTTAGTGCTGTACTTAGTAATGAGATTCCGCGGTAATTATTACAATCTCGCGTATCTCCTTTCTTATGTAAAGGCATAATGATCGCTACCTCCCAATCTTTAGGAATTTTTCCTTGTTTCATTGCCTCATTATATATATTTAACAATAATATAGTTCCTTCTCTTCCCATAAATTTTAACATTTCTGAATATATCCTATCATGTCCTGGTTCTTTTCCGTTTTTCAACAACTTGATCGCTTCTGTTATTTCTTCCATCGTTATTTCTATTAATTCATCATCATTTCTTTCTTGTGCTGTTTGGTTGTCCATGATCCTATTTTCTTCTGTCACATTCAGGAGTTCTTGAAAGTATTCTTTCCATCGGTTCATTACTTCTTTTCTTTCTGTAAGAGGCATTCCTCAAAAATCATTTTAATTTAATAGTCTTTCGGCATAGAACCCTTTTTGCCATGGTACTGAACCAAAATAACTAGCCAAATGTTCTCTGTAATCATGTTTCGAATCCATTTTTATTTAAAAGAAATGAAAACCACTGTATATATCGCAAAAGGAAAAAGTTTTCGTAAAACATAAAAATATAGCCTCAAAAAACAAGTTGACACTTGCAAATGTCAAACACGGAAACCAGAAACGCCAGTTTTTCTTGTTAGTAAAATGCAGCGTTAAATGTGGCGCTAATGTTAAATGTAGCCTTAATTTTTTCTGTATAAACCCACTATAAATTGCATTTAAAAAACATCTGCAGTGTCATGCACCGAACTTTCTTGTACGCTTTTGGGTTAAACCATATCGTAGTTTCAATATTTTTCTAATTTATTACTTTCTTATACGCAGTATAAGTAAGTATTGTAATCATGAAAAATTTCGATCTCGAGATTTCAACGGAAATATACGTTTTGACCTTCCTTGAATCGATTCCAACTATTTTTGTAATGACGTCTGTCTGTGTGTGTGTATGTGTGTTCTCTACAGCCTAAACGGTTGAAGCTAAAATTATGAAACTTAAGATTTGCATATGCCTGGGGTGTGCACCTCCTATTTTTGAAAAAAATATTCAAACCGGAAGTGCTTGTTTACTCTAGTCATTTTTGGCAGTTTCTGCAATTACTCAAAAATGGTTAGAGTTACAGAAAAATTTTATGAACAAAAATTAAAGGTATTCATATTTAGCACAACTTTTGTTTGAATTTTTTTTCCAAAAAGTGTACTGGTTTCAAAATAAATTTCTGCCTTTTAAATATATTTTTACATAAATCGTATCATCTGCGCCTGTCAATTGCTTAACAAAATAGACGTAAATAATTTGAAGTTTGACATTTAATATATATTCTAAGAAATATATTATAAATATATCATTATTTAGTTATCAATTTAAATAAATGGGCCTATAAATAAATCACAGAAAATTTTTCAGATCTATGCAATCGTATTTCCCGCCTGCAGTGACAAGTCACTATTTCTGCCCATATTAAATAATATCTATTGTCCTTGTCTGGCATGACAACACTAGCGCCAGCTAGAGCTTGCGGCTATTACTACTTTTTCATCAGACGGATATTCATTTTGCTCACTACACTATGTTGAATTTACATACTCGCTTTTCGGTGAGTGATGATCAGTGGCCTGATAGTTAGATAGGTGACCTTGGAACGAGTTTAGTTGAAGGAGCGGGTAAACTAGATGTCACTACAGGTATTAATTTGCCCCTTCCAAGAGATTCTGGCTGATATAAAAGAGATCTATTTTATCTACTCAGTCTCTTGGACTATGGCCTTGCCTGTGATGTTTCAATTTGTTACTTTTTCAATAGTGTTTTTTGGTTTTCTAGTGCTAAATTTTGTGTTCGTTCGACGTTATTGTATTTGCAGAATCATACATAAAAAAATTAAGATGAGACAGTCACGTATTATACTTCAGTATTGCGTTCTGCGCTCTCTAGTTTACCCGCTCCAGAACTAAACTGTGAGCGCTCGATTTGAATCGAGTTTCATTCATACCTATATAGGAAAATTGAAAGCTTACAATTATTTTGTTCCATTTTATAATAGATATATAAGATGAAACAATACAGTTCTCAGCTAGTGATATGGTATTTCTATTGTAATGAAACAAATAAATTATCATATACTTAAATATATTTATAATAATATACATATCATGTGTTACGAATTTTATTTTGAGACATAGTTTAAATGAATGTTTCGATAGCTATGTTGAACTATGCATGTACGAACATATGGTTTATGTTTTAAAGTGTCAAGCGAGTAAACACTTGAGAGATATTTATGACCCTAACTTAGGTATACGGGGCAAATGCATCACGCAGCGTTCCTTTGTGGATGCTGGTAAAAATTATATTAGTTTGTGTTGAGTGCTGAAGTGATAAGCAGTGTTAATAATATTACTGTGTGCCGTGAATTGTGAGTGATTGTTGCCGAAATTATTGGATTAATAGCAGACGTGATAAATGTGAGTAAATCATTGTTATTCTGTGCGTGTTTCCTTAACATTCCCGAAATTATGAATAAGTTGTCGATTGTACATTGCTGTCGATGTCAGCTTATCCTTTCTGAAATCACAGGTCGTTTGGGATTGTACATTGCTGTCGATGCATTCAGTCTGTGTATTTCTCCGTTAGGACCTAACTCCTGGTACACGGGTCGTTTGGGATTGTACATTGCTGTCGATGCATTCAGTCTGTGTACTTTTCCGTCAATTCCTAGTAGACAGCCAGATTGTTTATCTGGTTTGGGCCTGATGTAGGTCAGATCGACTGGGTGTCGATCAATGTAGTTGTAGACAGTCGGATTGTTATCCGGCTTGGGCCTGGGCAGGTCAGGCCGACCGTTGAGTCGGCCAATGTAGCTGTAGACAGTCGGATTGTTATCCGGCTTGGGCCTGGGCAGGTCAGGTCGACCGGAGTGTCGGCCAATGTAGTTGTAGATAGTCGGATTGTTATCCGGCTTGGGCCTGGGCAGGTCAGATCGATCAATGTAGAAATGTGTTTTTGGGCCTGAGCAGGCATATGTGATTTTTGGGCCTGAGCAGGCATTTGTGTTTTTGGTCTATTGACCAGTTATTCGATTGAATCGAATTGTATTATATTCCTAAATCCCTATGTTGCCCGTTGGTATGTGGAATTTTGTGTGAGATTCCAAGTGAGTTGTTTTGTGGCAACACAGAGTAACATGGTGTATTTTTGTATTCAGGTGAACGGGACGACGTGTAGACCCGGAGACGTGTGCCACGATTAGGGAGCCCACTCGCCAAGATCTTTGCCCCTAATTGAATTAATATTGCAAATATATGTAATGGTGTAGATCCGGCAATAAACGCTGTTAAACTCAATCGCTTTGCTTTATATTAATTTATATTACAAAAAAAAAAATCTTCGGTTTAACACATGTATAAATATATTTCTAAAAATCTATTTTCTACACTATTCGGCCTAGAATTTTTTTCTTTAGTTTTTTATTTACAATGGAAATAAAATGAACATAATATAACCTAAAACTTAACATGTTTAAATTTTCTTTAATGAATATTGTACACCTCGTACGGTATATCAATATGCCATTCTGCCAATACGTCGAACGAACACAAAATTTAGCACTAGAAAACCAAAAAACACTATTGAAAAAGTAACAAATTGAAACATCAAAGGCAAGACCAAAGTCCAACAGACTGAGTAGATAAAATAGATCTCTTTTGTATCAGCCAGACCCTCTTGGAAGGGGCAAATTAATACCTGCAGTGACATCTAGTTTACCCGCTCCTTCAACTAAACTCGTTCCAAGGTCACCTGTCTAACTGTCAGGCCACTGTGCAGAATGGCATATTGATATACCGTACGAGGTGTACAATATTCATTAAAGAAAATTTAAACATGTTAAGTTTTAGGTTATATTATGTTCAATCATTTTATTTCCATTGTAAATAAAAAACTAAAGAAAAAAATTCTAGGCCGAATAGTGTAGAAAATAGATTTTTAGAAATATATTTATACATGATATGTATATTATTATAAATATATTTAAGTATATGATAATTTATTTGTTTCATTACAATAGAAATACCATATCACTAGCTGAGAACTATATTGTTTCATCTTATATATCTATTATAAAATGGAACAAAATAATTGTAAGCTTTCAATTTTCCTATATAGGTATGAATGAAACTCGATTCAAATCGAGCGCTCACAGTTTAGTTCTGGAGCGGGTATACTAGAGAGCGCAGAACGCAATACTGAAGTTTAACACGTGACTGTCTCAACTTTATTTTTTTATCTATGGTGATGATATTTGAGGTTGGACGGTCACTTACGGTTGCAGTTATTGTTTAATTAGTGATTCCAATTAGTTAAGTTGAATACATATTTTGTAAGTATTCTTGTATATATGTTTCTCAATTTTACTTATATTGTGTAAAACTACGCTAGAATAGATCCACTTTGATTGTATTTTCATTGCACATAACAGTCTTGTGCACTTGGCTTATAACCTGAATCTTTTTATCTATGTTATATGAACGACATTTGCAGTATTATATACATATTTTTTACAAAACGCAATTATTTCATATAGAATTTCGGACACAACGGTGAGGCCATTTACTCAATGCTAATATCTCATATTGTTATGCCTCGGTTCGAATTTAGGGAACGGGAAGCTTTGCATTTCTCTCAATTGCTTACACACAATATCATGAAGCTTATGCAATTGCCACAAAAGGAGTAATTCTTTTATTAAGGCTCACATATAGGTGTAATGTCTCACAATAAATGCACCGCTGATTCTAGCTGTGAGAATAACATGTCTCTGAGCATTGTGAAACATTACTCAAAAATCAACAATCAATTACTGAAAAACATCTGGCATGTCTGATACTGAACTTATACGCATTTTGGTTAAATCGTTAAAATTTTAAAAAATTTGAACATTTTTAAAATCTTTGATTCTATTTTGCTTTAATGGAGAACAATTGACAGGCATAGTTGATACGATATACAGTTAGAAACACTCAGTTTTATACGACTTATCATTTTTCACACATTCTGTAAAATTTAGGTATAAAAACCCAAATTTATTAAACATTTTCGAGAATTATTTACTAGATATGTTTCTTACTAATTATAATTTCAAATAAAGAAAATAGAAATGCCATCAGTAATAGTGTGCAAGAATATTGTTTTTATAATTTGCACCGAAAGCAAAAAACGCTTTTAAAAATTGCAATATTATAGTAATGTAATTCTGAATTAAATAACCAAATAAATTTTTTGTCCATGTTCAGTCTTTGATATATATTGGTAGAGACCATACATAAAAATAAATAGTACAAAATATATAAATATTTGTTTTTTTTTCGCACTTACACAAGAATGGGAGAAATTACCTCGATTGAAACTCGGGTTTTAGTCATTTTAGTCATTTTTAATTGAAAAAAAGAAAGTCTACGGGAAATAGCTCAAATTGCGATTTTTATTTTGCTAATTCTACAATCCAAAAAAATTGCTACAGATACTAAAAAGAAGGTAGAATAGAAAATAATGCTAGTACAGTGTAGATACGAGAAAAAACCATTGTATATTGAAAGGTATATTTTGCCTGAAATAAAAAGAAATTCAAAGCTTACCGCTGTTGAATTTACCTAAATTGTATTGAATTTAAACGTTGGAACGTGAATTCAACTTATATACTAAGATTTTTTTTAGCATAAATGGCTACTTTTCACGAATTGATGGGCTAAGTTTCCCCGGAAAGCATGAGGATAAAACAGTGGACTAAGACAAAAATGTCTTATTCATAGATGGAAGTGAATTTACATTATTTTAGAGTGATAAAAAACAGGAGAAACTATGGTGAAAAACAAATGAAGCTTATAAATTGCAATTGTCAAACACGCTGGAGCTAACGTAGTGGTTTGGGGCTCCATGGGTTACGAAGCAACTGCCAAAATTGAATTTATCGAGCGAAATATGAAAATATGGATTTATTTGGATATCCTGAAATACAATTTAATGGCTTCTGCTCGATAATTGGATATAGAAGACACATTCCACTTATGCCAAGACTGAAGCACAAAACATTGATTGTACGCACATGGCTACTATATAACTATCTTAAAGTTATTGAAACTCCAACTCAAAGTACAGATCTAGGAACATTTAAACAGAAAAATTCGTTCTAACCACGAAGTTAAGACCATGAATGGTCTGAAAATGCAACTATAGACGAAAATATTACCGGAAGTAACAAAAACATTCGTGATATGCTAGATGGTTTGCAAGCTGTTATTAAATGTAAAGGTAATCCGCCAAAGTGCCAAATTCAGCAATATATCGCCAA
>OX122899.1:9931561-9998290 GCA_944738965.1 Nebria brevicollis
ATATATATATATATATATATATATATATATATATATATATATATATATATATATATATATATATATATATATATATATATATATATATATATATATGGTTTAAACGTTTGTCCTTTTAAATAATAACAGCATTCTCTTTTAATATGTTCTTCTTTTCCACAATGATAACATTTCATTGATGAAGGTTTATTATTTGGTTTAAATTTATTAATATTTCTTTTCTTAAAACACTGATTTTGTTTAACATTATAATATGCATTTCTTATATTTTCAACATGAATTTCTTTAGCACTAGTATCATTGCACACATTTGATAATTTCACTTCATGATCTAATAGTCTTGTTTTCACCAAAGCTTATGTTATATTATCTTCAGATAGAGTTTCGATTGCAGTTATCACACCATCATAAGATTTGACTTTATTAAAGATTTATCGTAAGGCTTCACAAATCCAAGAAATGAATCCGATAAATATTCTATGATAACACTTTTGGCGATTCTTTCGGCTTTTGTTCCACACATCACCAGGTATTTGAAGAATCACTTCATCAACAACTTTGATAATATTAAGTTCAGCTAATACAGCTTTTATTCTAAACTTCCACACACTATATTTTTCACCATGAAAGACTTTAATGTTTCTTTTCAACTTTGAATATTTCATTGTCTTTCACACTTGACTATTACACAATATAGAACACTTTAAAAATGTTTTTCACGCACGATTTCATTATAAAAACTAATTCACGTTATCTGGGCCCATAACCTATTGGGTTTTGGGATCTAATTAATAAATAATAATACAAGTTTTATATTAAATCGTGCTCTTTTTTATATCTGCGGTCTCGGAAGGTTTATCTCTACGCTTTAACACTTCAGCATTCTACACAAGACTACCCAAAAAGGTTCGTCGCCAGAACTTAAAAATGACCACATCTGTTTACTATTCTTCTACACATTGGTCCTTATCTTGAAATATGAAACGACCATAAATCTCTTATAAGTGTAACTATAATTTAAGACAAAACCCTTAGACTAAACAGAAACATAATATAGATTAACTTTTGTATATATGCATGGACATTTCAACAGAGTTCGATATTTTTTCTTCAATTCTGTAAGGTCCAATTCTTATTTCATCTAACTTCTTTCTATTTAGGCGGTTTCCATTTTCTATGTAAACTTGGTCGCCAACTTCAAAGGCGTAGTCTTTCCTATGTTTATCAAATAATTTTTTGTTGTAATTGTGGTATTTTATGCTATTTTCCACTGCAGTTAATCTATCTTCTTCCAGGTCATGCATTTTTTCTGATTTTAATTCTTCAGGAACCTTTGAATTCTCTGTTCCTTTTAGCAAATATTCTGGGCTGAATTTGGTTACTGTGTGTATTGTTTTATTATATTCATTTACACATTTATGTGCAATTGTTGTCCATGCAACTTTCTTTTCTTGTTCATTCAGCTTACATCTTATCTTCTTTATCAATGTTTGATTCAACCTTTCATTTAATCCGTTTGAAAAGGGTGCGTTTATAGCGGTGAATATTAAAGCAATGTTTTTTTCTTCTAAAAATGTTTTAAATTCCTTGGAGTTAATGCCTGGGTATTGATCTGTTAAGATTTTATTTATCTTTCCCAGTTTTAATACATCGTTTGTCAGTTTCGTGAAGTCTGCACCAATTTGCGTTTTTGACGTTAGTATGAAGGCATGCCTTGAAAAGTGGTCCACTAATAAGTGCAAGTATTTTTTTGTTGATCTTGTTCCACCGAACCCTCCTATTGTGTCTATTGACACAATTTCAAATGGCTTGTGTGCTGGACCCAGTTGTGAAAGTAGACCGTAATTACTTGCTTTTCTCGTTTTGGTTTTGCATACGTCTGTTACATTATTCAAAAAATTCTTAGATGAATAATATGGTGATAACATGGACGCCATTTGATTTATGCCGATATGACCCATGCTTATATGCACTTCTTTAATTAGATTCTTACTGAATTCTTCCGTTAGAATTATTTTTTTCCCTATGTTTTATTTTTTTGAAGAATACACCTTTTTTTTGTATTAATTTGTTATTTTTCTCATCGATGTTATTATTATATTTCTGATCTTGTATAATATCTTGAAGCTTTATAATGTTAACTGTTCTCAGCATTTTTTCTCGGTTGTCTTCTAGTTTCATTACTGGATTTCTACTGAGACAGTCCGCTTCTAGGTTGAATTTTCCAGGGTTATATTCTATTTCCATGTCAAATTGTGATAAGTATAAGGTCAGATCACCTAATTCATCGTCTGGTCTTGCTTTTATATTGAGATTTGTTAAAGGCTTATGGTCTGTGAATATTTTGAATGATCTTCCCATTAGCCAGTGTTGCCAATAAAGAACTGCTTCTTTAACTGCCAGTGTTTCTAGGTATATAGCCTTTTTCTTATTTTGTGCGTCCTTTAATTTTCTTGAGAAGTAGGCAACTGGCTTTTCTTTGCCATTTTCATCTGGTTGTGGCTGTTTTAATATAGCTCCCACTCCTAGTAAACTTCCACCCGTATAAACATGCACTGGTAATTCTGTATCATAAATGGATAATATTGGTTGTGTACAAAGAAAATTTTTGAGATAATCAAAAGTCCTTTGGCAATCTTCAGTCCATTCAAATTTTTGATTTTTTCTCAATAATTTATGTAATGGTTCCAGAATTATAGCATTTTTTGGAATATATTCATTATAAAAGTTTACTTTACCAAGAAACTGTCGAATGTTTTTCTGGTTTTTTGGAGTTGGAAATTTTTTTATTGCTGTTAAATTATCTTTCATTGGAGTGACAGAGTTATAGGAAATAATATGTCCTAAATATGTAACTGAATTCATAGCAAATTCGCATTTTGTAAGTTTTAGTCGGAATCCTTCTTTTTTTATTGCTTGAAGTAAATTTTCCAGGTGGATTATGTGCTCCTCAAATTCTTTCGAAAATATTAAGATATCGTCTATATAAGTTATTGCGAAATTTGATAATTTATGTTTTCGTATAATATTACTTAATATCCTTTGAAATATTGCTGGAGATGTTTTAAGGCCGAAGGGTAAACAGGTCCATTGGTAATGACCCTCTTGTGTGACGAAACCTGTTTTCTTTCTATCTTCAATACGCAAGGGTATCGACCAAAACGCTGAATTAATATCTAATTTTGTGAAAAATTTGCAGTTTCTTGTTCTCACCAAAAGATCATCGATTCGCGGAAAAGGTTGTTGTTCAGGTACTATTATTTTATTGAGATCCCTGAAATCTATGCATAGTCGACTTTTTTTTCCTTCATCTTTTTTAAAAGCCAATGTGACCGGAGCTGCAAAAGGACTATATGACTCTTCAATTAGATTCTTTTCAAGGAGTTTCGCAATTTGTTGTTCAATTTCCTTCTTGTCGTCTATAGTGCATCTGTACGGTCTTTTGCTGCAGTATTTATCTATTTGCAAGTCAATCCTTGCTTCATAATCTTTTACAGATCCTACATCATATTTATCTTTTGCGAATATCATCGAATAATTGTTGATCAAATTTTCTATTTTCATCTTGCCTTTTTCGCTTAAATCCTTTGTCGTGGCTTTAAAGTTATTTATTTCAATATCTTCATTGAAATTTATTTTTAAATCAAGTTCTTTTTCTTCCTTTTTGTATAAATTATCCATATTTTCAGTTTTTCTCTTGGTAGTGGAACCTATTGACTTTTTTTTTTTTCATACCTATCATCTATATTATTTTGCTTGATTTCAAGCTTATCATTTTGGATTGATTTAAAATTTTTTATGCAATCGAGTCCTATGAGAAAATCATGGGTGAAATTAATATTGTTTACAATGCATACATTGACTTCGTTTTCGATTTCCATAATTTTAATTGTTAATTTTATTATTCCACTCGTTCTATTTACGCCATTAATCGTTTTTAAGTTAACCGTTTTATTATCACTGACTTTACATTCGTGTAGATTCAGTAATCTTGAGTTAATTAAACTTATAGTTGACCCTGAATCATAAATTGCTTGGACGTTTAGTAAATTATTTAAGGTAACTTTAATTGAGATTAATGGTGTACTATCGAGTTTTTTGGATCTTCAAAATTCTCAATATCTAAGAATGAAGTGTTTTCTAATTTTTTTTTCTCATTGTTGAACCAGCATTTTTCTTCTGCGTGGAATCTGTTCCCTTTACCTTTATCCTTGCATATTTTATTTATTTCATCTATTTCTTCTAGAAATGTATCGTTGAACTGTAAATTTTCATCTTCATCAAAGTACACGCCTTTCATTTCATCAGTTAAAGTAATACATATTTTTCTTGATTGGTGCCTTTTTTTGAGACTGTTTTTCACTTTTGCAAAAGTGTTTGTTGCTGTTATCAGTGTATGTTTCATTGTAGATTGGTCTTCACTTGTCAAGCTGAACATTCTATTATCTTGTGTGGTGATTGAGGTTATGATTATCGTGTTTGATTTTCCATCGGCTGCTGCCACACTTTTGAACTCAAATTGTAATTTGCTCATTGTCGTCTTTTTATTTTCTCATAAACGAGAATGTAGTTTTGTAATGTGAAGGTTTTTTATAAACAAGAATTGTTTCTCTGAAATAAACAAAGTTTTATTTATTGATTTATATTATGTACAAGCTTTAATTGATCTAAATATTTACACACCTGAAATAAACAAAGAAACTACATTCAATGTTTATTCTTTACCCTGTATTACTTTTATTATAATTTTAATAATCGTTAATCTCTCTTCTCACAATGACTTTTCATTTTCTCATTATATATATATATATATATATATATATATATATATATATATATATATATATATTATTCAAATTATCCCTTAGGAAGTAAACTTCCTTACACATTATATATATATATATATATATATATATATATATATATATATATATATATATATATATAAATTATATAAGGCCTTGAAGTTATTTTACATATATTGTAAGTTGCAACCTGCAGCATCAGCTAAATCTTAGTATATTTCCATAAAACTAGAAACAGCATAAATAGCACGTAACATTAGAAATATGAGTTGATTGTTCTCAGTTCGTTCGTTGTAAGTCTACAAAGCGAATACTGTTGTATTTAATATTATACGAAATAAAAAAGATTTTTTTTATTTAAATTAAATATTGAGTATTTAATTGGCGCAGTCGGTAGGATAGCATCGAAACACAAGTTATTGTGTGGTGAATATAATTCTTCGCTTTGCTATTCTGCAAACCTGCGTAAAAGGCTAAACAGTGCCCATAAGGGTCTACCCACGACTCATCTTTAAAAGAAGACAACATCAGATTGGCAACTTGCTGTTCCACAACCGGTCCACGTCGCCTGAAAGATATCTGCTGTCCTCTTGAAGAATCAGAAGACTAGAAGAACAGAAGAACCCGGTGATGCCCGTAAAACATCCCTCCACAATTATATTATTACTACCATTGTAAGTTAATCATAATTTACTTATAATATTATTACACAAAGAGATACTTCTAGCAAAGACTAGTAATAAAAGTATCAAGAGACCCGACATAGTCTCAACACACATATTTATGAACAATAGTAGTTCATCGGAATCGGAACACGTAACTTCAGATTCCGAAGTCGAAAATAGTCAAACTACCAAAATCTCGGTACAGAGAATTTCTTTGAGACCAAGTCGACTAAATAATTTATATTTAACAATGTCTACTACGACATTAGCAGAACTCAAAAATCTGTCAGAAATTATTCCTTCATATGACGGAAATATTAAAATTCTTAACAACTTCATATCCGCTGTAGATGAAGTACAATCCGCATTAACTAACATACAAATTAATGATATCCAACGAACATACTTGTTTGGATTAACAAAGCCGCTGAATTATTATCAGAAAATAAATTCTCAACTTGGGACGAATTGAAAACGTATTTAACTACTAATTTTTGCGACAAAAGCACGGCAGAGACTATATTACTAGAAATATTACAAATTAGAAATAAAATCAATTCCGATAAAACTTTAGAGTCCATTTCACAAAGATTTTCGCAATATAAATCAAAAATCCTCCTAACGGAATATAATCAACTTCAAAAAAATGCAATAATTAGAGAAAATCAAAAATTAGTTGTTTCACACTTTATTCCACTACTACCAATTTCTATACGGGGTTCATTTATTGTAAAAGAACCACAATCCCTAGAACAATGCGAAATTCTCTTGCGAAATGAATTGAACTATTCGCATCAATCCCCTATATTAAAAGAAAAACCAAATTTCTCATTCAGCCTACCTCCTAAGAAATTCCCTGCTCAACAATTTCCTTCCAAACCTATACCATTTAACACAGTTAATAAACAACCAACACAATTTGCACCCAGACAGAATTTGAAGAATTTCTATGAAACAAAACGTAATTTTCAACCAAGACCCATGACACAACAGACTCGCTTGACACAACCCATGTCAACACAAACAATTAGACAGAATTATAACCTTGACGAAACTAACGATACAGACATCATAGAACAACTTGACCACGAATCTGAAAACGAAATAGACGAAGATTCTTTTTTAGAGTTAGAAAACGGCGAGGACACATTAAACAAGTAATGTCAAGTATTACTTATCACCTACCGTCGTTAAAAATTAAAAATTATATTATTCTCTTTGATACAGGCTCTAGTATAAATTTAATAACTCCGGAAATAGTAAGAACAAAAAACATGAAAACTTATAACGAAAAATGCACGGGAAAACCACAACAAACGAATATGTCATATTAAATCTAAACAAAATTCCAATAAAATGTTACATCCATAATTTTCATAAGGAATACAACCTACTTCTAGGTATAGAAGCATTTAAAGATTTAAACATACAAATTGACTTCTTGAAAAACATTATTAAAATACAAGGAAAAGAAAGAAAATTACAAAGTTATTCAGAAACATCAAAACAAAACAATAATATCCAAATTCGAAACAAACATTTAAGCAATTTAGAAAAACAAAAATTAGACTTAGTCATTAGAGAATATAAAAACTTATTCCCAAAAAAAGACGAAAAATTATCCAACACTAACATTTGTACACATAAAATTATAGTTAATGAAGAAACTCCCATACACACAAAAAATTATAGACTTCCACAAATTTATGAAAAAGACATTGAGGAACACATTCAAAATTTACTAAAAGAAAACGTAATACAACCTTCACATTCTCCTTGGAATTCACCTATTTGGATTGTACAGAAAGAATTAGACGCATCTGGTAAACGTAAGACAAGATTAGTTATTGATTACCGTAAATTAAATACAAAAACAAAAGACGATCGTTTCCCAATTCCGAACATAGACTCCCTATTAGACCATATAGGATGTTCAAAATATTTCACTACCCTCGATTTGCATTCTGGCTTCCATCAAATCCTAATGAATAAAGATGACATCGAAAAAACTGCATTTTCCACAACGTCCGGACATTACGAATTCGTTCGCATGCCATTCGGCTTAAAAAATGCCACGGCAACATTTCAGAGAATGATGAATATCGCATTAGGAGACTTAGTTAACAAAGTATGCCTAGTCTACCTCGACGACATAATCATTTTCGGAAAAACATTAGACGAACATTTATAAAACATAAAATTAGTATTCGAAAAACTCAGAACGGCAAACCTTAAAATACAAATCGATAAATCCGAATTTTTACAAAATCAAACCAAATACCTCGGTTATATCATTACGCAAGACGGCATTAAAACCGACCCATCAAAAGTTGAAAAAATTAAGAAATTAAATATCCCTAAAACGAAAAAGGAAATAAAACAATTCCTTGGTACTATCGGCTGGTATCGAAAATTTATTCCCGACTTTGCAAAATTAACGAAACCTTTCACTCGTTGTTTACGAAATGGTCAAATCATTGACATTTATAATGAGCAATATAGAAACTGTTTTAATAAATGTAAAGAAATTTTAACTACGTCACCAATATTACAATTCCCCAATTTAAATAAAGAATTTATCCTCACAACCGACGCCTCAGACTTTGCAATAGGATCCGTATTACTCCAAAAGAATGATAATGAAAATAACAAAGAGATGCCAGTAGCATATTTCTCTAAAACACTAAATAATGCTGAGCAAAACTACAGCACAATAGAAATAGAACTTACTTGCAATAATCCAATCTATAAAAAATTTCCGACCTTACTTATACGGGAGAAAATTTCTCATTAAAACTGATCACCGACCACTTGTGTGGTTATTCAATATGAAGAACCCGAATCAGAAACTTATGCGATGGAAAATAGAACTAAATGAATACAATTTTGAAATAGAATATTTACAAGGTAAAATGAACTTTATTGCTGATAATTTATCACGACAAAGGAATGATACGCAAATTATTAAATACATTGGAGACGTGACAAATACAAAAATATTTGCCTACTGCATATCAAAAGATCTCGAAATGTCACAAGGACTAGCCAAAGCCATAAACGACCAATTTCAGAGCAAAGAATATTGTAACAACCAAAAAAGCCAAAATAAAAATCTAATCATACAACACACTAATAATAAAACAATATTACATCTAATTACAAAAGAAAAACATAACGAAAAACCTTCAATAAAAAATTTAGACAAACCTCTCAAAGAATTAAGGGATTAGATCAATTAAAATGGGAAGATGTTTCAAACAAAATACTAAAAATTTTCGGAGATACAAACATTCAAATTAATTTGTATACACTACCTGAAACAAATATTAACGATTCAATAAATAATAATGATAGCGATAATAACACAGTACACTCAGATCCTGAAAACCCAGTGAACGGACTAAAATTTTCAAACGATAGGCTTAATGTTGCAAAGAACCAACTAATACTAGAAATACATAATGGAAACACAGATATTAAAATACAACGATTATTTGAGCATGCTAAGATGAGAATACACTGTAAATTCAATAAAACCACACTAGAAGAAGATATAATAAATTTTTTAAAGGAATACATTATTCCAAAAATACGTTATTACGCAATAATCGAAAAGGGCCTAGAGTTAATAATCGCGAATATTATACAAAATACTTTCGAATATAACACTATAAACGTTATTTCATGTAATAAAATTGTAATAGACATAGAAGATGAAGACGAACAAATTGAAATAATTCATGACTTCCACATAAGACTAACAAACCACCGTGGAATAATAGCAACATTAAACGCATTAAAAGATAAATACTTCTGGCCTAATATGATAAAAAATATTACCGAATATATCAATAACTGCGGCCACTGTAAACTAAACAAATACAATAGAAAACCAATACAAGCAATTGACAATCTTACACCAACCCCCTGTAAACCTTTTGATGTAATAAACATGGACTTACTATGCCTAGATAAAAATTATTTCCTAACTATTTACGATCAATTTTCAAAACAAGGGCAAATATATTCTCTCGAAAATAAATCTTCAAGAAGCGTTGTAAACCAATTAATAAAATATTTTCAAACATTCACTATACCAAAAAAAATCATTATGGACTCCGGCCCAGAATTTAAAGGAAGTCTCGTACAAAACTTACTCAGATCACACAACGTAGAAAGCCACATTACTTGTGTAAACAACCCCAAAAGCAATGCAATTGAAAGATTACATTCCACTCTCCTAGAGCACTTGCGCTTAATTGAAAACAATAAAAAGTTCAATAATAAAACATTGCTAGAAAAATTGGAACTAGTTATATTAGCCTACAATAATACAAAACACTCTATTACAAAATTAACCCCCAACGAAATACTATTTGGAAAAAACAACGAAATACCTTTCAGAACAATTCCACTTATAAATGAAGAACTAATCCAACAATATAAAGATGAACAAACCCAACTGTTTGAAATCATTAAAAGAAAAATTGAAACAGAGAAACAACAACGTTTCAAAGAAAATGATAATCCCTTACAGATACCAAAAGAAATGTTTGCTAAACAAAATCCTAGATTATTAAAGAAATTTAAAAAACCATTGTTTAAAAAAATAAAAATAGAAGATTATGACCCAATATTAGGAAAAATAAAAACCAGAGACCAACTAGGCCCGAAAAACATTCGGATAAATAGATTAAAACAATAAAATGTTTCAGATGCGTAGCCCAATTGATAGATATCTCACAAGAAAACGGATTTCACCTGGCAGATTTAGGACAATGTAAAATAAGATCTTCGGAACAAATTATTTACTTTAATTATAACATTACCCCCATTTATCAAGAATTCATAAAACAATTAAAAACTAGTCTGTTGGAACAAATATCCAACGAAAAGACAATATTCCAAGAATACATAAACATAATAACCTATATTCATAACGATTTGGAAAATCAAATTCAAAAACTTTTTAACAAAAGAACAAAACGCGGTCTAATTAACGGATTAGGTAGTATCATAAAATCTATTTCCGGTAACCTAGACGCTTCGGACGGAGAACGATATGACAGACTTCTAAAACAAATAAACAAAAACGAACAGACACTACAAACACACAATGACCAAAACCTAAAATTAAGCAGAGAAATGATTGACAAATTTAATGAACAAATAAAGAACATTGAAAGTAATGAAAATAAATTACAAACGCAAATAGGAGACATTTTATACTTTGACTGGCAAGGCAGAATTGACACTGAAAATAAATTTCAAAAATTAATATTCTTTTTACAAAACATGAACGACTTATGCAAACAAATCGAAGTTAGCCTAACATTCTGTAGCCTAAGAAAATTACACACCAGCATCATAAGTCCTAATACCCTACAACAAATAACACAAAATAAAGATATTTGGCTTTTCAATGAAATTATTGAAACATATTGTAGAAATGATAGAGATCAAATACACTACATAATAAATATTCCTATTTACACTTTAAATACTTATCCTTTACACCAATTTACCCCTATTCCCGTCTACAAAAATAATTCTCTTATTATGCTTAATGAAAAACAAAGTATATACTACCTAGATAATGGAAATAAATATATTACTGATAACTGTATTCAAATAAGTAATTTACACTATTGTAATAGTCGATATATTAAAATTAATAAATGTATTAGGAATATTGTAAGTAACCAAAAGAACGATGGTTGTTCATATCATGACATAAAATTAGAAAACACTTGGGAACAAATAGAAAATACGAACGACTTAATAATTATAAGTCCCAACGAACAACAAATTCAGATTAATTGTCAAACAAATATTTTGAATAAAAATATACAAGGAATATACAAATATAAATTAACAGAGGGATGTAAGATAAATAATTCTAAATTCAATGTTATTCAAGAAACATATAAAGAAATACAATTTGAAAATTTCAACCCCTCCAATAATTTGAAAACGCTAAGTCAGATTAAACTAAAAGAAATAAAACCAGTTGATATAAAAATCAAAAATGCTCCACGAATAGAAGAATCACAAATAAATAATAACCATCATTCTTACATATTATAGGGTAAAACGACCAGTAGTGGCACAGTTAAGAAAATTCTCTACTTTTTTTGAGGATTAAAAAAAATGTGGTTAATATATTTATATAATAATTGAAAATTTTTAAAGTTTAAGTGTTTTATAAAGTAAAATAAAAAAATTAAATTGTTTATTGATGTTTTAGGTAACTTTGTTCACAATTTATAATTTGATGTTAAAATGCCAGTAATGGCACGGTGGCTGCCTTTAAGAGCACAGTCCTTTCTAGTAGTAGCACGGCAAATATAGTTATAAATTTATATATTTTAGCTTGGATTTCCTAAAATTTAGGTATATATTTATAAAAAAACACTTGCAGTAGCTTTATTTTATAAATTTTAAAATTATAGAGGTAGGTACTATACCTATCTAAAGCTAAATTTTATATTTATAAAGTTCTAAATTATAAATGTAGACAACAATATTATTCTTTATCTATAATGCAAATGATATTTTAATTAAATAATAATTTTTAATCGAAATATTAAAATTACTTATAAATAGGTATATTACATCAAAATTTTTAATACTTTTCTTGCATTAAAATTTTGTGAACAATGAAAAATTGAAATCTTTTCTAGTTTTATTTTTTTAGATAAGAATACTTTTCATCTTGTAATTTCAGATAAAAGTATTTTTTCAAGTGTACCGGGTGGGGCAAAACAACCTCCCTAGTTTTGCAAGTGAATACAAAAAATTTATTTCAATAAAATAAAGTAGTTACATGGCCAGTTTTATCTTATGTAGTTTTAAAAATCATATCGGCCAAGTGTTGTCCTTCATTGTCTACACACTGCTGCAAGCGACATTTGAAGTTTTGCATAACCCTTTCAAGCATTTCTTCAGGTATACGGCGAATTTCCGTGCGGATTGTCTCCTCTCAGGGAGACAAAGCACGCGGGGAACATTTCCTTCAAAACCAGCATTGATGCCCGCGCTGTGTGGGCTGGGGCTTCCCCCCCCCCCCCCGTCCTGCTGAAACCAGACATTCTCGAGACCAAGTTCTTTAAGAGCAGGGGCAAAAAAATTCTGGAGCATGTTCATATAGCGCCCAGAATTGACGGTAACTGCCCGATTTCTTTCCTGTAGTAAAAGTAAGGCCCGATAATCCCTATTCGGGAAACTGCGCACCAAACTGTGACACGATCACTATGCAGAGGCTTCTCGTGGATCACCCTCAGATTGTTTTCGCACCAATATTGAAAATTTTGTTTATTTACACCGCCAGAAAGATGGAAATGTGCTGGGCGGCGATTACAGACTCCTTTTCGCGTATGTATGCTTCCACGGCAAAAGCGCGCTGCTCGTTCGTCCACATTGTGTTTACGACTGAATCCTTTTGTAACACATACACACGGCATATCTTTCTGCCGCCATTCACGCCATTCCTACCCTGTTACGACCTCTGCTAGCTTCACAATTCTCTGTTGAAACTAGGGAGGTTGTTTTGCCCCACCTGTATAAGAGGTTTTGGTTCTAATTCTTAATTTTTCACACTTCTTTTTACCCTTTTTATTAACGGTGTCATTGTTTTTACCAGTTTTCACTAAAATAAAAATAATTTATTCAAACGAATACAGAGGTCATGTTTTATATTTTTATTTTTTATGAGATAAACAATAAAATTTCAGTGTACGTATAATGTAAATAATAACTGATACATACTTTTTAAAGAATTATTTATCTGTAGTTAAAATTTGTTCTTGTTATAAAAAATATGTAAAAACATTAATATTCTAACCTCACTTGCTTACTGTCAGAGAGTCTCTGTTTACTATTTTATTTATAGCAGCGGCCGCTCAATAGAAAAGCGCTGTAAGCATAAAGTGTGCCATTATTGGCGCGTTCTTCAAAATTTAATCCAATACTAGCACACGTGTTTTTAGAATTAAAAAAAAATAAAAATGGATATTCAGCATTTAAAATGTTTCGATAAAATATTTATTTAGTTTATTTAACCAGGTACATATTAAAAAAATACGTTTTTCTAGTAAATATGATTGTAATTGCTTAAGCTATAGTAACCGTAAACTAACTAAAAATGGCTGTGAAAAGTACAATTTTGATATCGCTAAACAATATTCGTTTTTTTTTTAATTAATAATTTTAAAAAGGACATTCTAAAGGTTTTTTCTTGTTTAAAACTATATATAAATATTTAAATCGTTGTTATACCAACGCATTTGCACAATTTTAAACGTATAAAACCAAGTTTTTGATACCTGTGCCATTACTAGCGACGTTCCATTACTGGTCGATTTACCCCACTGCAATCACACGGACGAATGAAATTTATGGCGTTTCCATGCATCCGTCGCGTTGTCTCCGTTTGACATTTGGATATTTAACCTATGATTATGAATCTGGCTGATCAAAAAACTTTAATTGTGGCTTATTTCTATATGAAATATGTAAGGAATAAAAAGAAAGAACGACACATTATGGTGCGTTTCCATGTATCCGTTTCATCCGTCGCGTTACGTCCGTCGCGACTCATAATTGGTCAGATTTAAATTTAAGAAACGAGCGCGAATGTAAATGCAGTGACGGACAAAGTAGATCTAGTTTCTACTCATTGCAGTGCGACGGATGTTGCTCTCTCTTTGAATTAGACAAAGACATCATCTGTCCGTTAATTTTTGAGCTATTTATCTATGAGCTCTGCTGATTTCTTTTATTTTGTGTCACAATCTCGTTCTTTAAATTTCAATTCATTCATAAGGTTTTCTCCATCACCTTGTAAACGCCTATTAACTAATATAAGTCTAACCCAAAATATGTGCCGTCTTTTCTTTTTATTTTTTACATATTTCATATAGAAATAAGCCACTATTATACAGGGTGCGGCCTGGGAATGAGATGCTTTTTAGAACGCTAACACAGGTATGATTTAAGTTACACAAATATTTAAAAATACCCAGTAAATAACTCAGAAATTGCAGTTTTTTTTTATTTCATTACTTTTTAAAAGTTACATTTTGTAAGTGAGCTTCGCGTTGTTGAATACATTCTTCGATGCGATGACGAAAATTATTCAAAACTGCAGCCCGAACACCTTCGTCAATGTTTCCAATTTCTTCTGTTATGTTGGTCCGTAGCACGGACAAGCTACTTAGCCTGTATTTGCGAAAAATATCACACAAATAGCACGCTAATACAGGCTTAGTAGCTGGTCCGTGCTACGGACCGTTGTGTTTTAAATCTTGTAGTGTGCGGGGTTTGTTGTCATAAACTTTTGACTTTAAATATCCACATAAAAAATAATCAGGACCTGACAAATCAGGGGATCTGGCCGGCCAATCATAATTACCGTTTCTTGAAACTAAACGTCCTGGGAACATGTTTCTTAAATAATCCATAACAGCCCTAGCAGTGTGCGAAGTTGTTCCATCTTGTTGGAAATAAATTTCATTGTTATGTACTCCCAACCGTCGTAATTCAGCTGCTAAAAAGTTTTGGATCATTTCCAAATATCGTTCAGAATTCACAGTTACTGTTTGATTGTTTTCTTCGAAGAAGTAGGGTCCAATAATACCAACAACAGATACCCCGCACCATACCGTAACTTTTTCTCTGTGTAGCGGTTGTTGATGGACCAGCATCGGCTGTTCTGAAGCCCAGTATCGAAAGTTCTGTTTATTAACATAGCCTGAAAGATTAAAATGCGCATCATTGGACATTATCAATTTCTGTAGGGCATTCGGTATCTTCATTTAATAATGCAATAAATTCATTACAAAAATTGAATCTTGTTCCTAAATCACGTGGTAAAAGTTCTTGTGTAATTTGAAATTTGTAGATCTTGGTGTAGGATACGGCGTACCGTTCTATCCGAAATGTTTAACACTGCTGAATGTCTTCTAGCTGAATCTGTGTAACTCGAAAAGTGTGCACTTTGGCGCTCCCTACAGGAGACTTACAAAAAAAATTGTATATTATAGATAAAGGTTGTACTAATAAATGTTTAAAACCAATTTTGTGTCTGCGCATGCTTTGTATGAAAAAAAAAAATCATAAAAAAGACTTCGTAAATCACAGTCAAAATTGGTATCCTGCCTTAAAAGGTTCATATCAGATGAGATATGAAGCTGCTGCAATCACTTATAATACTGGCAATTACTATTATGGACTTATTCATAAAAGCATCACGAAGAATAGCCCCAGTAAACACACTACTAAATTCATAAAGAAACAAATTGATAACTAATTACAATAGGATTTATAATAAGAAAAAATACCAAAAAAAGCGAACGCACTATCACAATCTGATACCGATTATGGCCCCTTAACTCAATCAAAACCCGATATGCTACCTGACATCGTCATGGTTTGGTAAAATATGCAAACAAAAGAAAACCACTTCATGTGCAAACACATTTAAATCTATGCTGTAATCAAACTTATTTGGTAACTCTGCAACGAATTACGGTATAGAAAATGAACCCATTGCAAAAAAGGAATTTGAAAAAATTATTGGATTGAAAATATGTAATTCGGGATTATTTATTGACAAGTCACCCATTTTTGGCTCCATCGCCAGATGGATTAATAAATGAAGATGGGCTTATTGAGATAAAATGTCCATCAGCAACAGCCGAATATACACCAAAAAAAAAGGAATTGAAAAGAAGAAAATATCATTTGCTACAATCGAAAACGGAGTAATGAGGCTAGAAAGAACCCACGATTATTTTTTTCAGATACAGGGCCAGCTTCGTGTAACAAATAGAATATATTGCTTTTTTGTATTATGGACTCCACAAGGCCTAACCTTTGAAAAAGTAAATGAATAATTAAATAAGCAAAAAATTGACTAATAACAATTTAATAAATCAATTAAATTGCAGATCGACAGAGGTGACAATTTTTGAAATACAAAAATGTTTCCCAAATTGGAAGAGGTTTATTTTAACGGTATTTTGCCTGAAATAATTGACAGCCGTTATGAAAGAGGACAAACAATACGATATTTTATAAAAACTGTATAGAATATTACAAATTATAATAGAAAAATATATATAATAATAAATACTCTACTTTTACTTAAAAAAAAAAACATTTGAGATATGAAATATGTAAACATTAGAAACGAATAATTGCCCGACGTCATCTTTCAAGCAAATTGGGAATGAACACTAAAAATATATATTCGTTAGCGCAATACATATTTGATCACGTGACAAGCAGTACTGAAGAGGGAATGCCTTATCTATTTCGGTACAACCTTCCTCAAAACAACTGCTAAGCATCTCTTTCACCCGACCCGTTCCGCAAAGATTGTTAAAAGAGAACATAAGCTTCTTAACTAATATCAATAATATTTGAATTTTGGCATTTTAAAATGCGTGTATAGGATCGATAACCAAGAAAAAATGCTACACAAAAATATGTTGTAGTTTTACTTATGTGTATGATATATTTAAATTTATCTACATCAACCTTGAGACATTTTATGGGTTCTGATTTATACCAATTAGCTTGCCACAAAATAAATGTTATGTGTATATAAAATGATGTGAAAAGACAAACTGAATCGAAGCTACATTTAAGAATTATTATAGTGCGGTTTCATACATCCCTCTCTCATACTTGTCAGTAAGGGAAAGAAACTATGACTCGCTAAAGTCGATAACGCGCTTCTTGATACATTGTTTCGTAAAAATTATAATAACGTTTAAACATCTGGCATGTCTGACACTGAACTTTCTTATACGCATTTTGGTTAGATCTTTTAAAATAGAAAAAAAATTGGAAAATGCTAAAATTTCGAACATTTAAATATTTGAACAATTTGAAAATTTTGTAAATTTTGAAAATCTTTGAGTCCTTTTTGTTTTTAATGGAGAAAAATTGACAGGCATAGTTGATCGATATACCTGCATGTAAAATAAATAATATATGAACAAATTTCGATTGCCATTTTTTTTGTAAGCAGTACCCATTTTTGAAAAATATTTTCAAATAAAAGTTATGCGAAATATTAATGACTATTGTTTTCATTCTAACTGATTTTACTGTAAGTACTACCGTTTTTGAGTTATGGCAGGTTTTGAAATAAAAAACTCGTGATCGTTATTTAATTTATTTTTGACGGAACGATTAACAACTCTCTTATTATATATCACTATAGCAACTAACTTAATAATACAAAGTACTAAAAATCAAATAATCCAATACTCCCTCTATTTGAATACTTTGTAAATATATGGCTGCTATCTATGGATAAGCCATGCATATTTTAAAAATCAAATTTTTGAAACGATCACGGGGCAAAGGCTTGGTGAATACGTCCGCCAGCTGATCGTTAGTTGAAACGAAAATGACATCAATTGCTTTTTCTTCCAACATCTCACGAATAAAATGATATTTTATATCTACGTGCTTCGTTCTTTTATGATATACGGGATTTTTTGTTAAACAAATCGCTCCTTGGCTGTCAACCAACAATCGAATCGGTTCGTTGATCGAGTTTCCAATATCCTTGAGCATTTGACGTATCCAAATTGCTTCTCTAGTAGCTTCAGAAGCTGCAATATATTCTGCCTCTGTTGTAGATAATGCAATTGATTTCTGACGTTTTGATGACCATGTTACTGTACCTCCGGACATGATAAATGTATATCCAGATGTAGAACCTCGTGTATCTAGATCATTTGCGAAATCCGAATCTGCGTATCCAATTGGGTGATTGAAATTATCGTTTCTTCGATATTCTATACCGAGGTCTATTGTTCCTTTGAGATATTTTATGATACGCTTAACAGCATTCCAGTGACTGCTTCCATGATTCGTAGTAAACCTACTGACGTAGTTTGTTGCAAACATAATGTCAGGTCTTGATACAATTGCTGCGTATGTTAAAGAACCAATAGCTTCCCTGTAGGGTATATTGTCCTCGTCCTCGCCGGGTTTATCTTCTCCTTTCTTTAAACATACGTGCGGATCAAATGGAATGCTCACAGGTGCTGCTTCTTCTAAACCGAACTTTCTTATTAACTTTTGAATGTATGATTTCTGATGAATGAAGATTCTTCCATTTAGCTCATCATATTCGATTTCCATTCCCACGAAGTTATTAATTTTAGTTGTTGTTATTTCAAAAGTGTTTTGAAGTGTTTTGATGAACTCCTTCAAAACTTCTTTGTCTTTGGAAAAAATTTAACCATCATCAACATATAATATAATAATGATGAATGAATCATTATGGCCTCGAGTGTAAACGCATTTATCACCTTTTCCTTGTTCAAACCCTTCTGTAATCATGAAGCTGTGAAATTTTGCGTTCCAACATCTAGATGACTGCTTCAAACCATATAAAGATTTCTGAAGTTTGCAAACTAAATTCTTATCGATTTTAGATCCTTCGGGTGGTGCCATAAAGATGGTCTCTTTTAAATCTCCGTGCAAAAAAGCGGTTTTCACATCAAATTGTATAATTTTATGATTATTTTGTACTGCATTTGCTAGCAGAATTCTTATCGAATCATAACGAGTTGTTGGTGCATAAATTTCTTCATAGTCTATTCCCTTTGTTTGTGTAAGACCCTTTGCACAAAGCCTTGCTTTAAATCTTGTTTTTGATTTCTCTTGATTTTCCTTAAGTTTGAAAACCCATTTAGATGCTATTATTTTCATCTTTTCGTTCTCTGGAACTAATTTCCATGTGTTGTTCTTTTTAAGGGATTGCAGTTCTTCATTTATTGCCAATTCCCAATCTTGAGATTCTGTACTCTCCATTGCTTCTGAGAATGTCTGCGGCTCGATAATCTCGGTGATTAGAGCATTAAAACGAGCAGGTTTTCTGATCTGTTCTCTTGGTCCCAAAAATCGTTCATGAGCTATTTCCTGATGTGTATCGTCATGCTGCTGTACTTGTTTCGTAGGTGGATCATGCCGATCTTCGTTGTCCCCTACTATATCCTCTCCATCTAGTCGTATAGTGACTGTCTCCTCTTTTGATTTGATATAAACATTTTCATTGAAAACAACGTTTCTTGATACCTTTATTTTCTTTGTAATAGGGTTGAACAATCTATAGTTTTCTGATTCGCCATCATAGCCTACGAAGATCAGTTTCTTTGATTTTGCTTCAAGCTTCGTCCGTTGAGAATCAGGAACATGCATAAAAGCTTCACAACCAAATTTTCTCATATGACCGATTGATGGTTTTGCACCGGTCATAATTCCGTAGGGTGTCGTTGATTTGTTTTCTGAAGTAGGTGTGCGATTCAGTATGTAAACCGCCGTACTGATTGCTTCAGCCCAAAGGTATTTCGGAGCATCTGCTGCATGCATCATTGAACGAGCACTTTCAACTACGGTTCGCATCTCTCGTTCTACGCGTCCATTTTGCTGGGGCGTATATGGTGCTGTTGTTTCAAATGTGATGCCTTCTTTCTTCAGAAAATCTGTAAATTCCTGATTTACATATTCCTTACCGTTGTCACTATGTAAAATCAAAATCTTGTGTAATTTCTTTGTCAACATAATCGAGTATTCTTTGAATCGTTGTAAAACATCCGATTTGTGTTTTAAGAAGTACACATTCAAATAGCTAGACATGTCATCTTTAAAAAGGAGAAAATATTTCGCACCACCAATTGATTCATTAGCATATGGTCCACAAACATCTGAGAAAATTCGTTTTCCTATTTCATCCTTCCTAGTTCCCTTGATTGAATGTGGTAAACGATGTTGTTTTCCATACAAACATGGTTCACAGAAAAAATCTTTGTCTGTAATTGAAATTGCATCAGATAGCAAGCCCTTATCGATCATGTTACGAATTCGAGTGGTATTAACATGTCCTAGTCTATCGTGCCATAATTGTATAGTATTATGGTGAGATTTTGATGTCGAGTTTGCTTGGTGACTTAGAATAGTCTTGAACAACATGCGATACAAATTATTGTTTTCTTGAATGGCGCGAGCGATCACATTTTCATTATCTTTGATCTCAGCCAAACCATTCTTCTTAATCACTGTCCATCCTTTTTTAGTAATTACTCCCTCTGACAACAAATTTCGTTTTAATTTAGGCACATATAAAACATTAGTAATAACAGAGTCATGCCAAATATTATGGATCAATTTCTGGATTTTAACTTCTCCTATTCCTTCAACTATAAGCGACTCATTGTTTCCAAGTAGCACTGTTGTACCTGTTTCCACCATTTTCAAGTTTGAGAAGTAATCGAGTCGATGGGTCATATGTGCACTGGCTCCACTGTCCATAGTCCAGTAGTCAGCTGCATTTTCTATTTCGCTTGAAAAATATGTATTAAAAGCTGAAAAATCATTCTGACAATTATTTTGAGATTTAGACGCTATATTGGACTTAGTATATTGCTTATTCTTGCAATCGCGGGCAATATGTCCCCTTTCATGACAATAATAACAAGTCGCATTACTATAATTTCCACTCTTTGACTTAAAGTTTGTATTTTTATCATATTTTTGTCCACTTACAGTTCTTTGGTCCTTCAGTCGATAATCTCTTGATCTATTTCCATCTCTTGAGTTGTATGATCTTTGTTTTGTTTTCATAGAGGTCGACAAAGCGGATTCAAACTGTTCTGACAATGAAAGACTTGATTCTTCATCAATAAGTCTTGAAGTTATATTTGACAATGTTTGTCTATCCTCTGAAACTGATAACCATGCTTGGCGAAAGCTTTTGTACTTTAGAGGTAATGTGCTAATAATTTTCGTCATGATTGCAGCATCACTTACATTTTCACCGATATCTTTCAATTTCTTGGCTAAATTTTCTACGTTAGCAATGTGTTGAGCCATACTTTCATTATCATTCATAATTTTCTTTCTACACCGTCTGTATCAGATTAGACCTCATCTCCGCTTACGATATCGAAAAGTCCCTTTGCTCTTAGAGCACAGTTTATTTGAAATTTCCATTGATTATAATCTGAACCATTGAACTTGTTCAAATTGCTAACATCAACTCGTTCAGCCATTTCAGCGACCAACGCGTACAATTACTATAAGCCGACACACAGCTTCCGTTCCGCAATCTCAATTTTCGCGACAAAACACGAAAAAAATTTTTTTTTTTTGATCCCGATCAGTTTTTTTTTTAATTCACGTGACTAACACGTGGAACAACTTTATTATAGCATCAGTTTACTAAACACAAAGTTAAACTGATTTTCCCATTTAATCCTGGGCCCATAACCTTTTGAAATAAAAAACTCGTGATCGTTATTTAATTTATTTTTGACGGAACGATTAACAACTCTCATATTATATATCACTATAGCAACTAACTTAATAATACAAAGTACTAAAAATCAAATAATCCAATAGCAGGAAATGTAAAAAATGAGTAGAGTAAACATGCACTTCCGGTTGGAATATATAGGAGGTTTTCTTGTCAGGTATATACAAATATTAAGTTTCATAAATTTACCTGCAGCCGTGTAGGTTGTAGAGGTCTCACACACAGACGTCATTCCAAAAATAGTCAGACTCAATTCAGGAAAGGTCAAAAGGTATATTTCCGTTAAAAACTCGAGATCAAATTTTCTCATGACAACAATACTTATATTTCGTAATCGTATAAGAAAATTAAAATTAGTATTAACGTTGGAAATTGACAAATTTTTATCTTTAACTTAATTTTGGTTAAGGTGGATTTATAAGTAGCACAGAAAATGCATAGCATAGCATAGCACACAACACAAAACATTTGGGGGGTTTTATTCGTGATCGAAATTATCGTTGGCGGCGCTAGTAGCGTTATTAAAAATACCTGGCGTAATGACCAATGTATTTGACAGTTGAGATCGAGGCTATGATTGGACACGCGAAAGCCAGCAAAGTGAAATATGTTTTAAAGTGAACTGATTATAAATGTTCCTTGCCAAAACGAATCACACTTGGAGTTAGAATCTTTAATTTGTGTTCTTTAAAAGTGTATTTTGATTGTAACTGTTATTTAAAATTTATTTGTGAGTTATCCGAAGAATTTACTTCTTAAGATTTGATATTTTGTTCCTTCGATATTTAAGAAACAATGACAGCTGGCCATTAATGGAACAAACAGCTGATTGGTACATTAATGCCCAGCGTAATCACCAATTTTAGTAGTTTCACCGCCAGAGAGCGGGTTGTTAATTTCGATCACGAATGGGCAGAAAAAGTGGCTTGTCACGGCGGGCGCGAAGTACGATTGCGTGGATCTGAAAAAATTTCTGTGAAAAGTCCCATGTTATTCTTATGGAGAAATGCACTTTTTTTTGAAATGCAAATTAAAACTACTAAATAATTTTTAGTAGCATAACTTGAGGTCCGAGCATAAAGTAGGATAGTTTAAGTGTCAGTTAGTATTAAAAACTCATGGGGCCCATCCATAATTACAGATTTATAGCTATTTGAAAAAATGTGAAATACAAAAATGGCGCCTCTTTTGTACTTCCGGAATTGAATTATTTCAAGTGTGCGTTTAGAAACACATGTTTTGATGTAAATTAATATTTAATTTATTATCAAAATCGCCGAAATTGCTATAGAAAAAATCTAAATTAATATAAAATCAAAAAATATTAAATAATATCATTATTTAGTTGTCAATATAAATAAATGGGCCTATAAATAATTTAATTTTGATATATTCATGTTAACTGATCGCATAATCCGCTGCCTGATGTCACTCTGACATTAACATTCGCAGAAATTTTGAAGTTGCTTCTATTTGTTCGTTTCGTGTATTAAATAAAAGTTATTTTACTTATTGAAATGTATTCATTTTGGTTCTTAATTTAAATTCTTTTTGTTTGTAAATTTAAATTCATATTCTCAGTATACTTTTTGGATCGAAATCAGTATTTTTAAAGATACCCCTTTTAATATTTATTATTGTCTGTGGTTTTATTAGTATCTCCTTCACTATGGATCAAAAACATACTCGTCATATTGGAAGTTATTTATGAAGAAGAATTGCAATACTGATGGTGTTATAAAATTTATTGTGATAACTATTTACAATATATCTGTTGTGATTGATTAAAAATCAATTTTATATTTAGTGTTTTAAATATCTGCACTATAAAATAAATATTATCTAAACAAAGAAATTATGTTTCCTACTAAAACTTTGTTTATTTATCAAAGAATAATTATCCTATATACATATTATATTTAATTTCACAGTAACAAATTAATACAACGCCTGATAAAGTAAACGTCCGCATGTTTCATAAGTAGCCCTCTTGCATTCAATCCAAGGAATGATTGTGGAACCATTTCCCTAAACTCTCCTTAAAATAACAAACAAAAATGCGTGCGTTGTAGTTAGGTTCCCGAGTTAATATTCTTTAAAATATATTATTTATGGTTGGACATAAAAAAACTCAAATACACAATGGTGGTTTCTCTCCTTCATTTTCTGGGAAACATATTAACTTGCACAATAAATTCTTTCCCGAGTGTTTACACTTCAAGTTCGTATATCAATAAATTAAAATAAATCAGGGACAGCAATAGTAAAGGGGATTCTGAAAGTTCGATCAAAGATCTATATATAGCATATGAATTTAAATTTATAAACGAACAGAATTTAATTTAAGAAACAAAACGGACAAATAGAACCACTAAATATTATCAAACGCAAAAATACAAGAAGCAACAACAAAGGGGGAGTCTTTAAAAAGACTGATTCGATCCAAGATCTATACAGGGAATATGAATTTAATTTTACAAGAAAAATGAATTTAATTTAAGAAACAAAATGAATTTACTTGAACAAACAATGAATTTAATATAATAAACGAAATTAACTTTAATTTAACAGACAAAAAACAAACTATTAACACCACAAAAGATTAATAAACTCAAAAATACTAGATACAACAACTCAGAACATGTGCGAACGTGAACGTCAAAATGGCAGATCACGACTAAATTATACGATCAGTCAACAGGAATATATCAAAATTAAATTATTTATTGATTAATTTCATAATATTGATAACGAAATAACGATATTATTTTATATTCTATGATTTGATATTAATTTTGTTTTTTTCTATAGCAATTTCGGCGATTTGGATAATATATTAAATATTAATTTACATCAAAATATGTGTTTCTAAACGCATACTTAACATATTTCAATTCCGGAAGTATAAAAGAGGCGCCATTTTTGTATTTCACATTTTTTCAAATAGCTATAAATCTGTAATTATGGATGGGCCCCATGAGTTTTTAATACTAACTGATAGTGGGTTTATACAGAATAAATTAACGCTACATTTAACATTAGCGCTACATTTAAGGCTAAGAAAAAGATAGACACCATGTTAACCAATGTTGTCGTTTATACAGAATTTAAGACTACATTTCTTTTTAACGCTAAGCTAACAAGTTGGCCAACTTTTATCTTTCTTACTAATGTAAGAGAGATGAACAAAAACTCGTTCTTTCTTTGCCTAAGATCAGTTCAGTTTGAAAAACGCATCTGCGCAAGCGTGACCGGGTGCACTTGTGTTGACAAGTACAACATGGCAGTACAGTTTGTAGCTCTTTTTGCATTCGCATTTTTTTACCTGCTATAATTTATTATTGTTATTTTAACATAATGGACGGTGAATTGATTGATAGTGTCGAAAAATACGCTATATTGTATGATAAGCGAAGTGTAGGCATCCGCAATACAACTAGTAAAGAAAATACATGGAGAAGTGTTTCCGAAGTAATGGGGCTAAAAGGTATGTGATATGCAACTATATATTTTTGTTAAAAGTTAAAATAGGACGAAATTGTAATTTTAAATATATTCTAGTTTCAGAGTGTGAATCCTGGTGAGCCACTTTGCGGTCTCGCTGTGCGACTGAGAGACGCCTCGACAGCAAGGAAGCTTCGGGATCTGCGGCCCCAATGTGTTTGGATGAACCACGTCGAAGTGACCGAAATACTTAGACATGAACAGAGGAAAAAACTTCGCGTCATCTGCAGATGCAAGCATCGAAGGTGCGTGTCTGTCGTTGGTAGAATACTATAGTGCCAAAAGGACCGAAGAGGACTCAGACATATTTGGAAAAAGCGTTGGCGTATTAATGAAAAATGTGTCGCCAAACATGAAGAAACGTAGGCAAAACAAGATTATGGATATAGGATTTGGGGTGGACAGCAAGTAAATTATATAAATATATTAGTTAAATACTTTTTATTATATTGTTTTATTTAAAAATATTTCCAGTTCCTTTTCCTATTTTCCGCAAACACAATTCACATTTGTTATATACGACTTTGGTAGGTACTGAGGTTAGCATAAGTTGAAATAACTTCTATATGAACCATAATAATGTATTGAACCAAAATAATATAGCTAAAATACAGTCATTTTAATTTAATAGTCTTTCGGTATAGAATCTTCTTCGATAAGAGATTTTTGCCATGGTACTGAACCAAAATAACTAGCCAAATGTTCTCTGTAAAAACGTTCCGAATCCATTTTTATTTAAAAGAAATAAAAACCACTATATGTATCACAAAAGGAAAAATGTTTTCGCAAATCATAAAAAAATAGCCTCAAAAATCAAATTGACACTTGCAAATGTCAAACACGGAAACCATTATGCGCATGCGTTAATTTTGTTAGCTTAGCTGTATAAACGCCAGTTTTTTTTCTTAGTAAAATGCAGCGTTAAATGTAGCGCTAATGTTAAATGTAGCGTTAATTTTTTCTGTATAAACCCACTATGACACTTAAACTATCCTACTTTATGCTCAGACCTCAAGTTATGCTACTAAAATTTTTTTAGCAGCTTTAATTTGCATTTAAAAAAAAGTGCATTTCTCCTTAAGAATAACATGGGACTTTTCACAGAAATTTTTTCAGATCCACGCAATCGTATTTCGCGCCCGCCTTGACATGCCACTTTTTCTGCCCATTACGCCCGGCATTAATGTACCAAACGGCTGTTTGTTCCACTAATGGCCAGCTGTCATTTTTTTATAAATATCCAAGGAACAAAATATCTATCATATTTGACGAAGTAAATTCTTCGGATAATTCACAAATACTTTGTAAATAACAGTTGCAATCAAAATACACATTTAAAGAACACAAAATAAAACTCCAAGAGTTATTCGTTTTGGCAAAGAACATTTATAATCAGTTCACTTTAAAAGATATTTCACTTTGCTGGCTTTCGCGTGTCCAATCATAGCCTCTATCTCAACTGTCAAATACGTTTGTCATTACGCCAGGCATTTTTATTAACGCTACTAGCGCCGCCAATGATAATTTCGATCACGAATAAATGTCATCGCGAGTTTGCCTTACGACAGCAAAGTGTACGGACGTGTTCACACGGTTTTTTTTCTCTCTGCTGACAAACGCGAACACACCTAATACTGTGCATAAAAATAGTTCTACCATATCGTTAAAGAACTGTGAGTAAATAAAAATATCAGAAGAAACAACTTTTCGTTCCCGCACAGGAGCCCTCTTATGAGGGAATCCTTGCAATAATTACTAAAACCTGAAATGTTCAACAACACCAACAATTCACCACAAGGTGATACATCTGACAGTGAAATGAACGAAGATTTCGAAGACCCCAAAAATCCTCGAAAGCGGCCTCCAACTCATGCAATCTCAAATGTGAATAAGAGATACCAAAGCGAAACCCCTACCAAAAATCGATTCTCAATCTTACAAGAAGAAGATGATCAACAATCAAATAGTGCTAGCAACACAAATGCCCAGGTAAAAATTCCACCTATTTTTCTCAAAGATATTAAAAATTACCAAGAAGTACTAGCTGACATAAAATCACTAATCAAAAATGCCGAATTTACTACCAAACAAATGGGAAATAACGGTGTTAAAATTTCTTTAACAACAATTGGAGACTACAGGCTACTAGCTCCTCACTACGACGCACATAAAGTCCAATTTTACACATTCAGCATTCCTGACAAAAATGTCCTATCCGTAATAATAAGAAGCATACCTACATCACTGACAGAAGAGGAAATTAAAGAAGAATTAACCAAAGATTTTCAAGTCATTAAGGTAGTTCGACTACTCAACAAGGAAAAAAAACCAATACCCATCTGCCTCAACCTCCTCAACCTCAAATACATTATGCACGCATCAGTATCAGTAGAACAAAGGCGCAAAAGCAAGGATATACCTCAATGCACACGATGCCAAGCCTTTGGACACACCGAAAATTTCTGCAGACTAAACGCCAGATGTGATAAATGTGCAGGACTACACCATTACAAAGATTGCAAAAAAAAGGATGATAAACCAAAATGTGTAAACTGTGGGGGGATCACCCTGCAAATTACCGAGGCTGCCAACATTTTAAAGACCTCAAAGCCAAAATCAATCGCAACAACCAACCCAACACCATAAATCCTAAGGCTCAAAACTCCACAAACCAGCAAAAAATTAATGCAAATAACACCGCAACTTCAAGCCAAACATGGTCATCGCTATTCAAAAACAAACATAACAACCCACCTAACAAAAATCCCGCCGACAACTCACAGACCACTGAAACCACCACCCCATCCTTCCTTACCCGTATCATTTGAATTTATCAAACCCTACCTAGAAAACATAAAAACGTTCTTTACTACGCTAATAACGTCCCTATTCTAAACGTACATGGCAACAAAACAAATCCAAAATCTTATAATTGTCAACTGGAATGCAGATGGAATCAAAGAAAAACGTGCAACAACCATAGATTTTTTACAACGACATCATGTCGATATCGCTTGTATAACCGAAACACACCTTATCCCAGCAGAAAAATTCACCACCCCCGGTTACACTATCACCAGAGCAGATCGGGACGCCCCCTTTGCTTCAGGAGGTGTAGCGATTATAATAAAAAAGCAACTAAAACACCATGTTTATCCCTTAACCTTACTCACAAATATTGAAGCAACAGCAATTGAACTAATGTTACAAAACAACAAAAAATTAAAATCATAGCAGCCTACAATCGACCGAACAAACGCCTGCTGGAAGCAGACATCCTCTCTATATTTCCAGACAGAATACCTGCATTACTCCTTGGGGATCTAAATTGCAAACATGTAGATTGGGGCTGCCACACTACGAACCCAAATGGATCAAGGCTACACAACATCCTAGCTACTCATCCACACCTACAAATCTCCGCCACCTCCGAAGCCACCCACTATCCATACAGACCAGACCATCGTTCTGATATCCTGGATATAACCTTACATACAAACCTAAAACACTTCCCTTTCACACAAACAGTTATTAATGAACTGGACTCAGACCATGTGCCGGTAATTTTAACACTGAACAGCTCACCTCAACTTCACCAAATCCCTACATCCCTCATCTTAGGCAAAATCGACTGGAATATATTTCGTAATAAGTTAAAATTAATCCTACAACCTCCACAAAGCTTACACACAACCGAAGATATCGACAATGCTATCAAACACTATACGGATTCATTAGGCAATGCAGTTCATTCCGCACACTTAAATAGGTACAAAAAGAGAAGCTATCCCAATGCTACACCAGATAATATAATAAAAATTTTTAAACAAAAACACAAAACTAGAAGACTGTCAAAATACACGAAGCATTATATACAAACAAGAACTTAACCGCTTAACACATCGTGTGAACCGAGAATTACATAACCACAGAATAACTTCCTATCATAACTACCTGGCAAATATAAATCCTCGGGATACATCATTGTGGCAAGCCACAAAAGCATTTCTGAAGAATCCTACCGTGATACCACCTCTTCACATTGATAACCAAATATACATTACTGACACAGAAAAATGCGAAACTTTTGCAGACCACTTTAAAAAGGTTTTTACAACCCCTGACAGTGACACGGGAAACGAAACTGAAACCAATACGACAGCCACAGATCTCGATAGTAATATTCCACTCAATTTCACCACCCCGGCAGAAATCAAAAGGCTTATTAACCAACTACATAATCGAAAATCGCCAGGACACGACAACATTCCAAATGTAATACTAAAAAACTTACCTAAGAGAGCACTAGCGTTTCTCGCCACATTACTGAATGCCTCTTTATCCAAAGGCTACTTTCCAGCAACGTGGAAACACGCAGAAATAATCGTATTTAATAAACCAGGAAAAGAAAAAAAGAATCCAGAGAGCTACAGACCCATCAGCCTCCTCTCAAATATTTCCAAGCTCTATGAAACAATAATCAAAACCAGACTAGAATTAACCCTAAATAATAAAAATACCATACCTCCATTCCAATTTGGTTTCCGATGCAATCACTCCACCAATAATCAACTACTGAGACTTTTAGAACTCATTATTAACGGATTTGAAAACAAAATGTACACCACTATAGCCTTTTTAGATGTTGCACAGGCATTCGACCGAGTCTGGCACAAAGGACTGATTACAAAACTAAAACTATTAAATCTCCCAGCCTATCTCCTAAACACCCTCAAATCCTTCTTAACCGGCAGAACGTTCTGCATCAAAATCAATGGATCCAAATCTAGACCAAGAAACAAATGCAGGTGTCCCACAGGGCTCTATTCTCGGTCCGATTCTTTTCAACATATATATGCACGACATCCCAGTGCCTGAGACCGCCACTCTTGCAATGTACGCCGACGACACGGCCATAATAACGCAACACAAGGACATAAATACTGCCAGAAACAACCTTCAACGCTCTATCGACACCTTAATACCCTGGTTTCACAAATGGCATACTACCTTAAACGCATCCAAGTGCGAAACCAAAATCTTCGCCTTAAAGAAATATATTGAACCAGACGCTATCCTCATAAACGAAGTCGCAGTACAATGGAATCCAAGTAACTCTACCGTGAAATACCTGGGAGTGCACTTCGACCGACGTCTCACCTGGAAACCTCATGTAAAAATAAAATTAAAAGAGACCAACAAGAGACTCGGAATGTTGTACCCTATTCTCAACCGTAAAACATCTTTGCGGCCCGAATACACTAAACTGACCAGTCCTCACCTACGCTTGTCAAATCTGGGGAACAGCCTCTGATACAACAATAAAGAAAGTACAATCCTTTCAAAATAAAATACTCCGCATAGCTGTAAACGCACCCTGGTTCATACGAAATACCCAGCTGCACTAATCACCATTAAAACACACTTCAACAAAATAGCCAAGAAATTCTTTCTTAAAATCCAAGCCTGCTCAAGTGCAAACTATTTTCATCTAGGACAAAGATTCAACCGAACAAAACTCAAAAAAAGACTGCCTCAAGACCTACTCATCTCTCCAAACGAAGAAGATACTGGCGAAAGCGAATAAACGCCAATCCACCAATAAAACCAAGCCACTGAGGGATTATACGTCATTGACCTCATTAATGACACTTAATGCCAGCTAAGAATCTATATCATATTATAAATACCATGTATAACATAATTTTTGTTGAGCTGGTATAAATGTACATATAAAAAAAAAAATGTCATCGCAGACGCGTTGTTTCAGAGGATAATGCATACAAAGCAGCAGTACATAATGTCGCTGCACAAGCAAACGGCATTTCCTTGTCACTCATAAATGTCATCGAAGACACGTTGTTGCAGAGGATAAGGCATACAAAGCAGCAGTTCATAATGTCGCTGCACAAGCAAGCAGAATTTCGTTGTCACTCATAATAATAGATTGAAATTAAATTAAATAACCAAACAAAACGTGAAATCAAATCTGTCAAAACAAATTTTGTTGGTTAGTTTGTAGAGAAAAAGATATATTCTTCTTTTTCTTGACATTGCTGCTGTGCTGTGCTGTGCGTCTTATAAAACCCCCCAAATGTTTTATGTTCTGTGCTATGCTATGCTATTTTCTATGCTCTGCGCTACTTATAAATACACCTTTAGTATACTATTAATGTTATAACGAGCCTCGGTGTATGCCCGAATACAAAGACGAAATACGGGTTGCCTACACAAGTAACCCAGTGTTGTAAAGTCACCCATTTCTCATAAATAATTATTTAATAGTTTTAACTAATATTGTATTACTTTGTATTATTTTATGTCTAACCATATAATCATATTTCATATTATATTACTACTTCTGAGACTACGCATCCGTTCTAAATGTTATCAACCTTTTCTCAGCTTAAAAAATATTAATAATTGTCGGATACACTTCGTCGAGAATCAACGCGCGCGCAAACGCCGTTTATGAGCAAAAACATTGTTTTGTTTAAATCGCAATTTCATATATTTCCAACTAGAATTTCGAAAAACGGCTTCAGCAACCCATAGTCAACACTTCAAAGTGTCCTATTCTGCAAAAAAAAAATCTATTTTTTGAAAACGCTAAAGGTGAATGCCCCCTTAATTTCCACACTAATGTTTACATCTCTACTTGCTCACTATTTATTTCCACATATTACACTCGCACACCAGATAGTGATTCACGCGTACACCAGATTGTCACTGCTTTCCCGACTGCCCGAGCTGGCCACATTATACCCGTGTATATCGTTTTCGAACAAACTTGGCAGTTATGGAAGCTATTAGAGCTTCCTGGTGTTGTAAAGTCACCCATTTCTCATAAATAATTATTTAATAGTTTTACTAATATTGTATTACTTTGTATTATTTTATGTCTAACCATATAATCATATTTCATATTATATTACTACTTCTGAGACTACACATCCGTTCTAAATGTTGTTATCAACCTTTTCTCAGCTGAATTTACGTTAAATGTCACGTTCGCGAAGATGGAAGGCGACTTGGTTGTCTCACGAAAGACGCTGAGTCCGTGTGAAACATGAAACAAGTTTGTAAATGAACGATGCAACATTGGGTTGATGTTAGAATCAGAAGTGTCGCGATCACCGAGTGGAACAGACGTTCTACCAATGTAGTTAAATTGTACCAATATTTCGTTTGTTCAATAAATCTCTTTGTTACAACAGACTACGTTGTTGAATATTAACCAAAAACCTTAAAAACCTCTTATTGAGTTAGTAACGAAGTCTCGTCACTAATATTAGACACGAACCACCCATTTCGTTGTATCCGACAATACAACATAAATTTTGGTGTCAGATGTGGGGTAGGTTTAGTTGCTGTAAGGATAAAAGAGATTTGTAAGTTGTATGCTTGAATGACGCAGATTGTAAACAAATATTGATAAATATAGATTGCAAAACTCATGACAAAATAGAAATAAAATTTTAATATAAAATTGGCGGCATAACCAATAGTTAATATGAAAGATATAAAAATTATTTATGATAAAATAATAACCCATGGATTCTTGATCCATTTTTAAAAATCTTAAAATTAGTTTAAAACAGTGTGAACTGTGATATTTTAATACATTTAAGAACACGCAATTCGTAGCTGAACTTAACATGTATGAAATGAGATAAAAATATCTCAACCATCTCCTGGGCTAGGTGGAAACATTAATTATAAGTCCAGGCCAAAATATAGGTAAAATGTTTTCCAACCCCCCGGTAAAAATAAACTAAAGGAGACCCGAGACATGAAGTGTCTGTAATTATTATATTTTTTAAGTGGGTTTTTCACAACTTAACAAAAATATTTTTTTGTAATAACTAAATAAAAGAAAAAGGTGGAGATTAAATTTCAAAAAAAATTTTTAAAATGCAAGCAGTGATAACTGCAACCTTTAATGAATAACTTTATTCATCAAAATTTCTCTTTGACCCCTCAGGTCATTGACGTACTTAACGTCAAAGAAAGTAGAAGAGGTATAAGATGGAAACAAATCCAACTTATTTAACCTGATAAACAGTGACAGCTGCAGAGCAAAAACGTTTGATGGTCAACTATTGTATCTACCATTTCAGACTATACGATAACACTTTTTCATCAAAATACTCGGTATGACTAGCGGTATTAGCGGGATACTACCGTGTGACCTATAGTTCAGGGACGGTTTCGGAAAAATAGAAATAAAATTTTAAAAGAAGACTCAATCCTCTGTTAAATAACTTCCAGCTAAAATAAAACAAGTCGCTCAATGGCAACAAGCCAAGATCATCATTTCCAAAGATGCAAATCAAATCGCGTTTAAAACACAAAACTATCATGAGTCGAAACGAATCGCGTTCTTCGTGACGCAAGACTAAGGGACTTCCGTATAATTTTTACTTTCAGGGACGGGGTTGCCTTTCTCGGGTTCTACCGTATAACAAAATGTTCAGGGACGGCGTTGCCCTACCTGGGACCTCCGTTAGGGACTTACATGCCCTGACGGGGAGTGGACTTAAATGCCACCTCCAGCACGTTAGTCGCCTCTTACGACAAGCCGCGTTGCTGTGGTAAAATTCTACACCCTTAGCCACAGGGCAAATTTTAATTTTCTACTCGTGAAATAATTTCAATCTGTTATTATGTACCTTTACATATTTAGTTTTAATTTGGATTACTGAGTTTACTCCATTTGTATCTATTACTTTATAAGGGTTGAAGTTTCTTTGATACTCCTTTTGTTTTAGCTTCATTTCTTAAAAGTACATTATCTCCGATTTTAATTTCTATATTTTTTATATTTTTGTCATAATTTTCTTTAGACTTATATTTCTTGTTTATAAGGTTTTCCCTGGCAAGTTTGTGGGAAAATTGAAGTCTAGATTTTAATTCTCGTGAATAATCATCATAATTGTAATTTAATTCTGGTTTCTGTGACAACCGTAGGAATTTCGGCGTTATGGCCGTATAATAGTTCAAATGGGGTGTAGTCAGTAGCTGTATGTGGAGTAGTATTATAACAAAACATTGCGTATGGGATCCAAGTGTCCCAATTCGTTTGGTCCTTATTAACATAGGCTCTTAAATATTCAGCTAAGGTTTTATGACTTCTTTCTAAACAACCATTTGACTGTGGATGATAAGCCCTTGTCTGTATTTTATTTATTTTTAATAACTTACATATATCTTTGAAAACTTGACTGAGAAAATTAGTACCTTGATCGGTAAGTATAGAAAGTGGTATGCCATGTTGGCATATAATGTTTGTTACTAAGCTTTGAGCTATTGTTGCAGACTCTTGATTAGGTATTGGAATGGCTTGTGAATATTTAGTTAAATCATCCTGAAAAGTTAGGATGTATTTATTTCCATCTAAAGATAGAGGTAACGGGCCTACTATATCTAAGTAAATTTTCTCAAAAGGAAATTTAGAAGTAGTTGTAATAGTCATAGGGACTTTAACTTTTCTATCTGATTTGTTTCGTTGACATTTTTCACAAGACTTTATGTATTCTTTTATGTCATTAAACATTCCAGGCCAATTATAAAATTTTCTTATTCTCTTAAATGTTCTATTGACACCTGGTGTCCTCCTAATGGAGTTAAATGATATTCATTCAAGACTATTTGAATTTCTTCTTTAGTTAAATTTTTTATGATATTATTCATATAAATTGTTACAAAAAATTTTGAATCTTTAAATATATATCTCAACATTGTTCTTATTTTATTCCATTTTAATCTATCTAGACCATTTCCAATTGCTGGCATGGCTAGCTTAATTATTTTGTGTTGCAAACAAAATTCTTTTAATTTTAATAAAGTTTTGAATATGTTTTCATAATTAAGTTTCTCAATATAATTATTCTTTGTAATAAGATAAATAATAAAACGATTATTATCTTTTAAATAAACTAAATTAAATAGTTTAGGGTTTTGTGATTTTAAATATTCCACATTATTAAATTTGTCTTTAAAATCTTTAGCTATTCCAGCTTTCATTTCCAAATCTTTACTGAAACAATGAACTAAACTATTATCGATTGGAGCTTCAAAAATGTCTCCGTCTTTTTCAATTATATCTTGATTTATTATTATTTTATTTGCAATATCCTCTAAATAGTTTTCATAAGGCATGCGATTATATTCAAAATGTCCTATAGACGTACTAAAAGCTGTTTTTTCTTTATCTTTTGAATCCATTAATATTTGATGGAAACCACTAGCTTAACCTAGGGTAGTAAAATATTTAGAATTTCCTAGTTGATCTAGGATATCCGTTATATTTGGCAATGGGAAGGCATCGCCAACCGTGGCTTCATTTAATTTTCGAAAATCTACTACTACTCGAAATTTCTTTTGACCACTAGAATCTATTTTCTTTGGAACTACTAACAGTGGAGCGTTCCATGGACTTTTAGTATGACAAATAATGTCGTTATTCAATAATTCTTTTACTTGGCTTTCAATTTCATTCTTTTGTTGTTCTGGTAACCTATATGGTTTCACATTTATTGGAGTAGTATCTATACTAACTGGAATTTTATGAGTAATACTCTTGGTATACGTTAATTTATCATAGGGAGATAAATGAAATAATTCATTAAAATTTCTACAGATTTCTATTATAGAGTCTTTTTCTTCATTATTTAAATGAGTGAGACGTAATTGTGAATTCAAATATTCTAATCGCTTGTAATTATTAGAATTTTCAAAATTTAATATTTTGTAATTATTAAGATCGTCGATTTCTATTTCCTCTGAATTAAATTCAGTAGGTGTTTCATTATTATTTAATACAGTAATAAAATAACAACCATTTACAGGTTTGATTATACAATTGCTAATATATAATCCATTGGCAAGATCTTTAGATAGGCATAAGCCTTCATTAATACGTTTCGTATATATTTTAATTAAGTTTTCTGTTCGAGGAGGTAAAATAATTTTTGTTTTTAAGGTTGGAATTAACTTCCAAACTAGTTCATAATTATGCATTTCAAAAGACAATGCGTGTTTACTATAATCGATGTTCGCTTTATGTTTGAGGAGAAAATCTCTTCCAATAATACCATCATTAAAAATAGGGAAATCGTTACGAACTACTTGAAAAGGGTGGTGAACTTCCTTGTCACCTAATTTTATTTTTAAAGTACAAATACCGTGTGTTTCTAAAGTTCCGGTAATAATGCCTTTCAAATTGACTTTTAACTTTGTATGAACCATTTCATTTCCTTTAAGTTTTCCAGATTTTATTATACTTATATCTGCTCCAGTATCAATTAACATAAATTCAGCTGAGAAAAGGTTGATAACAACATTTAGAACGGATGTGTAGTCTCAGAAGTAGTAATATAATATGAAATATGATTACATGGTTAGACATAAAATAATACAAAGTAATACAATATTAGTAAAACTATTAAATAATTATTTATGAGAAATGGGTGACTTTACAACACCAGGAAGCTCTAATAGCTTCCATAACCGCCAAGTTTGTTCGAAAACGATATACACGGGTATAATGTGGCCAGCTCGGGCAGTCGGGAAAGCAGTGACAATCTGGTGTACGCGTGAATCACTATCTGGTGTGCGAGTGTAATATGTGGAAATAAATAGTGAGCAAGTAGAGATGTAAACATTAGTGTGGAAATTAAGGGGGCATTCACCTTTAGCGTTTTCAAAAAATAGATTTTTTTTTGCAGAATAGGACACTTTGAAGTGTTGACTATGGGTTGCTGAAGCCGTTTTTCGAAATTCTAGTTGGAAATATATGTAATTGCGATTTAAACAAAACAATGTTTTTGCTCATACACGGCGTTTGCGCGCGCGTTGATCCTCGACGAAGTGTGTCCGACAATTATTAATATTTTTTAAGGCCCGCCAAAGGAGAAAAAAAGTGGCAAAAAATGACACTTTTCGTACGATGGTGGCCATTTTGCTAATTATGGTCCAAATGGACCACCCGAGGATCAATTACTAGACAATTTAATATACTTTAAAACCCTTTTCAGGGTTTCGGTTTCAGACAACTGGGACCAGAGTTATGCTACCGCGCGCCAACCAATGCTAAATTGAGCTGCCCACTTTGGACGTGGATATCTTCGCCGAGGCTGAACATACCTGACTTTAAAAAATACCTTATTAAAGAAAAAAGTTGAATAAATACGATACAAAAAACCGCGTGCGAATATCTCGAACGCACCCTGAGAAAAAAATTTTCAAAAAACAGCCCTTTTTAAGTGCTCTAAAGGTGAATGCCCCCTTAATCATAGATTAGTGTATAACACAAATTTTAGTTCAATAAGTGCTTCATTAGTTTTAGTGTATAAGTATATAAAATAAATCATTAAGCGTTAAGTTAAAAACTGTTGTTTGATTTCTCCTCCCAATCGGAAAAAATGATACAATTGGTGTCAGGTATGGGGTTATTAATAACAGGTGGAGTATTTTATAATACATAATTAAATAAAACATTAAACATGACTACGAAGAAAGTGAAATTAGTGGACCTTAAGGTCGCGGATTTGAAACGAGAGTTGGTGGAACACGAACAAGATACAATCGGTACGAAATCCATGTTACAGGCCCGGCTTTGTCAAGTTTGGCAAGATATCGATGAGGACCCGATAAACTATTCGTTCGAGTTACATGGCTTTGGCGCTAGTTTGCCTTCAGAAGGTTCTAGCAAACTAGAGGAAAATGCTGAAATTGCTAACCGTTTAGACATGAGATATGGGCATGCGCATCGAGCGAGGAATAGACATGTTTATGCTTTATCTCGAAGACCGTGTCCAACGGATTGTAAGCACTGTAGTAGAGTTGATGAAAAAGTAAGCTCTGTGCTCAGAACAATCATTGTGGATGATCAATGGCAGCTCGAGAAGATTAAAGAAGACCAAGGGAATGACCCAGATTTGAAACAAATACTGCAATCGAAGATCTTAGAACCAGGACCAACCCGGGAAGAAATTGCACCAAACTCGCCCAGAGTAAATCTTATTGGGCAATGTGGGACTCAATAATGGAGAACCCAGAGCAGAAACGACAGTTGCTTGTTCCCAGGACAAGAGTGGCGGAGGTCCTACGACACCTCCATGATGCACCCACGGGAGGACACTTTGGGATAAAGAAGACGTTGGCAAGGGTGCGTGGGCGTTTCTATTGGGTAAATTGTAAAGAGGACATTAAGGACTGGTGCAGGAAATACACTGTTTGTGCTGGAAGTAATGGGCCGTCTAAACGGAGGAGAGCCCCAATGCGCCAATATAATGTCGGGAGTCCATTGGAAAGAATCGCAATAGATGTGGCTGGTCCCTTCCCAGAAACAGAGAACGGGAACAAATACATTGGTGGTAATGGACTATTTTAGCATGTGGGTCGAAGCCTACGTATTGCCAAACCAAGAAGCCAGTACTGTCGCTGTGGAAATTATACGAGAATGGATAAGCCGATTTGGTATGCCACTGGAGTTACATTCTGATCAAGGGCGAAATTTCCAATCTTTTCCAGAATCTCTGTAGCTTTTTGGAAATCCACAAGACAAGGACAACGGCTCTCCATTCTCAATCAGACGGGATGATCGAGCGAATGAATAAAACAATAATGAGATACCTGTCGAAGGTCGTCTCCAAACACCAGAGGAATTGGGATCGATACCTCAACCTGTTCTTTTTTGCATATCGATCAGCTGTTCATGAGACGACAGGACAAACCCCTGCTAGCATGGAATTCGGTCGAGAACTGCGGTTACCCTGTGACTTGAAATTTGGTAGCAAACCTGGTGAAGATCTTACCAAAGAAGATTATATTAGCAACCTGCGTTGACGAATGAATGAAATTCACAATCAAGTGCATGTGAATATCCAACATACAAGTGATATAATGAAGCAAAACTACTATATTGGAGCTGAAAATGGCGGATACCCACCTGGAAATCTGGTTTAACTTTGAAACTCGCAAAGAAATCGAGGTCCATCACCGAAACTACAGAATTCTTGGGAAGGCCCATACGAAGTCTGCAAACATATAAACGATGTCATATATATAAATTAGGAAATTACCACACAGAAAGCCGAGAGTCATTATAACAGACTGGCACCATACGCCGGAGATAACAACATAATGCAATGCAATGATCATTCAAATGCTTGTGTTCGTGAAGTACAGCTGCAGGAACCTGAGCCAACATTCGAAGAGTATATGTCCCAGCATACCACCCGAACAGCACGATTTGAAGTAACCACAGAGGAGTATCTCGATCTCTTCCAAGTACCTCAAGATTACTCACTCGCACATTGTGTGGCCAGGAACCTCAATATGAGCCAAGGGATTGCACTCGTTTTTAAATGCAAATTCGGCCAACTAGAGGAGTTAAGACAAATGCAACCTACTGTAGGAAAGGCTATCCATTTATTGAGGAATTCAAATGGTCGCTCTCGATACATCTCCTATCTGGTAACCAAGGAGCTGTCACATCAAAAGCCGGGCTATCATGCATTATGGGACACATTACTCGACTTACGAGAACATGTGCTAAGTAGTGACATTTTGATGTTTAGTTTGGCTAGAAGTAAGGAGTATGATTGAAGTTATTTTTAAACACTCCTGTGTCGATATTCTGGTCTGCAGTTATAGCCCAAGAGTACGATTCAAAATCCAACGGCTCACATTTCTTTTAAACCTCTGGCTGCAGGAAGGGGATAGCTTGTAAGTATCGGCAAGATATAACGAAGCTATCTGGACATTCGTTTCGGGACGAAACAACTGAAGAAAACGACAGTGTAACGAGCCTACGGGGTATGCCCGAATACATGGACGAAATACTGGTTGCCTATACTAACTAACCCAGGAAGAATTTTGGATCGCGACAGGTATGGTTGTAATCAAGCCCTGATGTCGAAACATCGAGAGTAATTGTTTTTAATATAAAGACTGCTTTCCCGTAATATACGCTTCATTAACCCAGGAAGCTCTAGTATCTTCCATAACGGCAGAGACGTTTCAAGAAGGATATACGCGGGTATGCACGCGGCCGGCTCGGGAAGTCGAGAGAGCAGTGACAATCCAGTGTACGCGTAAATCACTATCTAGTGTGCGAGTGTAATATGTGGAAATAAATAGTGAGCAAGTAGTGCAATAAGTGCTTCATTAGTTTTAGTGTATAAAATAAATTATTAGTAGCGTTAAGTTAAAAACTGTTTGATTTCTCCACCCAATCGGTAAAAACGTTACAATATAAATGAAGGCCCAGCCGTTAGTTCATTCATTATTCAATTAAATTCTAGCCACGTTAAAATAAATGCACTTAATACGTTTCATGAGCGTGGGTGTCTGCCAAAGGTAGCAACCATTTATATTCGTTTTTTTTAATTCATCAATGATTTCTTTATGGTTTAGTATCAGTTCTAATACATTATGTTTATAATTGCAGAATTTCATTCATACCACGAATAGTAGCTAATTCTTATTATTTTTGCAGTTGTGTTGCGTATGTGGCCGACCCAGAAAATACTACTTTGTTACAAACATCGTTACATTTATTCCGTAAATTTGAGCAGCATCCACAAGCTTTGAGATTAGCTATGCAGTTGAATGATCATCAACTTATTGAAGAAATCTTCACTTCATGCCCAGATGTGTAAGTATCCCACAAATGTTTATATCATTTTCTTATTCTATACTACATGACATTTTCTTTTGATGGATATTCAACCTCATAGATGATGATTTTATACTTTGTATATTGGAAATAGATCTTTGTTGTATGCGGTATAATTGTACCATTGATGTAAAATAAATATCTGCAGTGTCTTGCACTTGAGTTACTTATACGTAGTAGACATTTAGAAAAGGGATATTAAAACACAAAATTACAGAAAATATTATATTTTTTGGTCATCCTCGCAATAACTCCGAACAGTATTCAAAATGAGGTATTAATATTTTGCACAACTTTTGCTTGAAAAGTTTTTCTATGAAGTGTATCAGTTACAAGAAATTTAACAAGAAAAAGTGGGTACGTCACAAACGGCGCGGGAAGTGAAAATGTTCGCGCTCAAAGCTGACAAGTTATTCTTATGGCAAGAGTCAGTGGCGCATTTATTGTGAGAGATTACTCCTATATGTGTGGCTTAATTAATGAAATAAATGAATTCGTTAGTGGTAATAGAATAAGCCTCATGCTAGAGAATCAAAAATATTGAAATTTTTTTTTGTCTTGAATGATACTTGTTGTAAAGCATAAGTGACAATTCAAATTATTCTCGAAAAAATGTTCTTTACGATGTATTTTGGGGCAGACTATCAGCGCGCTCCTATATGCAAGCATTCAAACAGAAACTACAACTTATCTTTAAACGCGTTTTTCTCGAAACCGTGTTTTTGAAACTGGGCGAAAACAGTACGCCTATACAAGCCGATCGATAGACATGAATCTTTTACTATCGCAATAAATATACAGTTTTCTATCGAACATCGTAGGATTTGTTTTTACTCTTTTTTGAATCGCGTGCCATTTCTACAAAAACCAATATTTTTAAAATCGGCTACGTAGTCCGACAGCTTATATATTACAGATTTATAATCTGTTGTCGCTTTTGTCCCAGGTCAATTAGTGGCTGCTCACCTTTTCGCCCGATTAGTGCTGTTTCTAAAAACTTTCATAGGTTAAACAATACTAGCGCCCCCAACTTCACGTATTTATTAATGAAAAAAATTCATGATGTAGTCAAATATATGTTTATTAAAGACATGTAAACGATTTTTATGCAAGATTCGTCAAAAAAATATCTGAAAAAAGACCTTTTTTTTCTAGCTCAAGAGTGGCCTTACCCCTTTAAACTATATTTTCAAATTGAAAATGCGTATTATTTTCTGTGCCCTGAATAGCGTGAGATAAATTATGCTGCGTTTGTTTGGTCTCGTATTTTTCTATTTTCTTTGTTGTGTTGTTTTTATTTGTTCGTTTTTGTTTATTAGCAATGATTAGAAAATGCAAATTGCAAAAATATATAGAAAATAATATGCATTTTCAATTTGAAAATATAACTTTTTTAAAGATGTTCACGATTGCTCACATACAATATCATGAAGCTAATTCTATTGCCACTAATGCCACAATGTTTTAGCAGGAAAACAAAATAAATTGTAGTTTGACATTTGACATTGATTGTCAGAAATAGATTTAGTGAGAAAGCGTTTAAGGGTAGGATTAAAATTGGTATACAGGCGATATTTGGAACTAAAATGTTTTCAACTTAATGGGAGGTTCCTATCTAGACGACCAAATACAACCCAAACTTTGACAATTATTTGCGAAGAACGGTATTGACTAAGCGGTCTATTTTTTTTAATATAGATCTATCATTGAACTTCAAAAACGTATTTTTTATTTGCATGAAAATACAAAATGGCGGCCGGTATGACGAATTCTCGGAGCGATATTTTCAAAATGGGGGGATATCCAGAGGCTCCAATTTTCATCCTAGAACAAAAGCGAAAAACCCACAATAAAGTAGACATCCCAAAGAATGGAAAAAACCTAAAAAAAGATTTTTTTACAAGGGGTCAATGTCAAAAAAATGAAAAAAAACGCACTTTTTTAACTCTCCGCCATTTTATAATTTTTTTTGACTTTTTCAAAGTTTTTTAGGTTTATTCCATTCTTTGGGATGTCTACTTTATTGTGGGTTTTTGGTAGTGTGCTGAATAGTATAGAGGGAATATCCTTTTTTCAATGCCTTATTTAGCTAACTTTATTTTCTACTAAAGAATAATGATGTTTTACCACTTTGCTGAAAACCTCGCAAAACACCAAAAATGTATCGGTTGCTTCTTGATTTGATCTTCAATTTAGAAATTCAAATATAGAAAATTTATATTTTATATAAAAATTGTTTAAAAGGAACGCATGGATCAAAATTTGCAAAATGTCAACAAAACACATATTCTTTAAAGTTGTTTTAAGTTGTAACGGTTCCTCTGATGAGGGCTTACAAGTAAAGCTCCGGATAGCTCTCAAATCGGAGTCGACAGTGGTTTGATTCGCTACTTTTCTGAAAAATCTTTTCAAATAAAAGTTACGCGAAATATTAATATCTTTTTTTTTCATTCTTACTATTAGGTGCACAAATAAGTTCCCGCTGTTTGTCAATAGAAGGCTCTAGCAGTAAGTGCTGGTCGATTTTGACATATCCAAAACGCCATAAACCAAGCTTAGACATATAGTAAACAAACCGTTTTTACACATTAGTGATTTTGTTTTGGCGTCATATACTTTTGGTTGTATGAAAATGTGCCAAATGCAAGAACAGCTTGCTTCAACATTAGGAGTTTCCCGCCAAGCCATTTGCATGCGATTGCATGCTTTGGGAATGATTCAAAAGCAAAGAACTTGGGTTCCTTATGGTTTAAAGCCAAGAGACGTTGAGTGTCGTTTTTTCGCCTGAGAACAACTGCTCCAGAGGCAAAAAAGGAAGGGTTTTCTTCATCACATCGTGACGGGTGATGAAAAATGGATTCATTATAGCAACCCAAAGAGAAGAAAGTCACAGGGTCTGCCCGGTCATTCTTCTCTGTCGTCGGTTCGGCCGAATATTCACGCTGCGAAGGTTATGCTGTGTATTTGGTGGGACCAGGTCGGTGTTATTTATAATGAGCTGTCGATGTAAGGGAGTGGTCACTTCTCCTCTTATCTCACGGTGTCGATATAACGTAGTTGGTTTATACTAAACGTCCATGATACAATGCGGTGGAACAACTACCTGGCGTTGTCCACATAGAGTTCTTATATAGTCGGTCAAAACTGCTGACATAACAATATAAGATATATTGTTATTTATACATTGCGGTAGGTTGACACAGTAACGTCACGGAAGATGATGTTACTATGCTGCCTCAGCATACTAGCATTTGCAATGCTTACATTGAAACCGAACGAAACCATCACTGGGGAACGGTATCAATTGATGTGATTGAGCCGAGAACTGCGCGAAAAACAACCTCAATACAAGCAGAGATACGAAAATGTGATTCTACAACATGACAACGCTCGGCCTCACGTTGCCAAACTCGTTAAAACCTACCTGGAAACGCTCAAATGGGAAGACCGACCCCACCCGCTATAATCCCCAGATATTGCGCCGTCCAATTATTACTTGTTCCGCTTGATGGCACATGGTCTGGCAGATCAGCTCAAATGAAGACATCAAAATATGGCTTGATTCGTGAATAGCCTCAAAAGATGAACACTTTAACCGTAACGGTATGCGAGCTCTGCCAGAAAGATGGAAAAAAGTAGTGGCAAGCGATGGACAATACTTCCGTTTTTTCACAATAGATGCTCAATTTTTTATAAAAAACGGTGGAAACTTATTTGTACATCTAATAATATCTTTTATTTTCATTCTTACTAATTTTGTTGTTAGTACTACCGTTTTTTGAGTTAAAGCAGAATATTGAAAATAACTTTTTTTTTTGTAACCAGTACCTTTTCTAAAAATTATTTTCAAATAAAAGTTATGCGAAATATTAATATCTTTTATTTTCTGACTAATTTTGCTGAAAGTACCACCGTTTTTGAGTTATAGCAGAAAATATTCCTTTCAAAAAATAGGTTTTCCTGCCAGGTAAAAATCTTATGTACTTAAGTTTGAAGTTTCATAATTTTATCTTCTACCGTTTAGGCTGTGGAGCGCACACAGACCACACACACACACACAGACAGACAGACAGACGTCATCTCAAAAGTAGTCAGACTAATTTCAGGGAAGGTCAAAAGATATATGTCCGTTAAAATCTCGAGATCGAAATTTTCAATGATTACAATACTTCCTTATACTGCGTATAAGAAAGTAAAAATCAATGTCGACCAGTAGATTCAAGTTTTATATATGGCCTGCTATAAAAATACGAAACGGTTACAAAGTATTTAAAAATAAAACTATTTAGAAACATCTTATTTTTCAAATTTATCCGCACCTTGAAAGAAAAATGCTTTACACTACAGTAAATTGTAAACAAAGAAAAGTGCTGAAACTACTGAATATAAGATTAATGGAGAAGTAAAAGGTCTCACTTGTTGGCTAGATGAATATTTTTTAGGGGAGTGATCTGATGTAGTTATATTGCGATTAATCTTTAGATTAATGATGTATAAAGTAAATATTTTAAAAATATCCTTTAATTTCGTGACAGTTTAGCTACGAAAGGTGTACGGATTGCAAATATAAAACTCAGGATTTGGATTATATACTAAAGAAATCATTTATTTCAGTTCCATACAAAAGCAATTGGCATTTATGCTTGGTCGACAGCAAATCTATTTGGAAATTAATGAAAATGCAACTGAATATGATGATTTAACAGAAATTATGGCAAATTGCCACCTGAATAATCATTTTCTGAATTTGGCACGTGAGGTATGCATAAACAACATAATTATATATTTTTTTCATAATATACTTGCTGCATGAATATAACATACACAATTTTATTTTGTGCTATTTGTACTATAAGAATAATTATAAATAACTAGATTTTCTTTAACTGTATGGTATTATTTTATATGTTTATTTATATTAAGATTGTAGTAGTGTCTTAGTGATATTGTAACGTTTATTTTATTGGGTGGAAAAAATAAAATATTCATTTAAGATTACGGACTTTAGCGAAACTGTTTTATATATTAGATTGTAGCATTTTCATTATTTTATACTTGAACTTAGATTGTTAGGCGGAAACTTTTTATTAATCTTTTTGAACCATACGTGTACATCATTATGTATAAGTAAATTTAAATTTAACTTAATCCCCTATTTTATTCATCCCAGTCCACTCGAAACGACAACCTAGGTGCACCTTTAGTACTTGTTTACATTTAGAATTGCCGTCCTAAAAATGTTGAATTCTTCCATACTGAATTAATATATTTTTTCAATTTTAATTGAGTGCGTAGTTTGAAATACTAAAATATTATTAATTAATTATAATATGTAGTGGTGGGAATATGTTAGCATGATAACGGAAGATAGATGATAGATCTAATGTTAACTCTGGGCTCTCTCTTGGTTCGTTATTAAGCTATTAGTTCTACTGCATCTTTCGAACAGTAGATCATTAGTATTTAACATTTTTAAATTATTTATTCTCACTTTAGTTGGATATAATGGAACCAAAAACACCTGAAGATGTTTACAAATCTCATTTGGAAAATACCCGACCACCATTCGGTGGTGGTCAAGTAGATTCGGCTCGTCAAAATTTGGCTGCAAGCTTTGTCAATGGATTTGTAAATGCTGCATTTGGCCAGGATAAACTATTGATGGAAGACGGTAACAAGTGGTTGTTCAAGAACAAAGAACATGGCATGCTGAGTGCTACAGCATCCTTGGGTTTGGTACTTTTATGGGACGTAGATGGTGGTCTAACACCAATCGACAAATATCTGTACTCATCGGAAGATCATATCAAATCTGGGGCTCTACTGGCTTGTGGTATCGTGAACTGTGGTGTTCGAAATGAATGTGATCCTGCCTTGGCTCTTCTTTCGGATTATGTACTCCATAGTTCTAATATTATGCGAGTAGGAGCTATACTGGGTAAGCACGCTATATATTATTGCTTTCTTTCTAAAAGTTAAGAAATCATTAATCCACACTAGTTGATATGTTCACGTATAATGCGTTGTATTTGAACTGAATAATACGAATCCTTGTTTGGAAAAATATTCCGAATAATTAGAAGTGTGCTGTGATTGTTCCCCTTTTCAAAGGGAAAAGTAGTTCGAGTGACTAATAACTATAGGGCCATTATTGTGTTGAGTGTTGTAAGTTAGTATGGAAGTATTATAATTGGGAAATTGAATATGGCGTATGAAACTGCATGATATGCAAAGTGGCTTTTTGAGAGAGTGTGTAGATCAACTGTTTTCACTTCGTATGATTGTCGAAAAGTTGCATGATAATAATAAACATCTGCAGTGTCATGCACCGAACTTTCTTATACGCATTTGGGTTAAACCACATCGTAGTTTCTTTTTTTCCTAATTTATAAAATTTTTTCTAACCTGTAGATCGCTTTTACACTAAATATATTTCTTAGAATAAATATTAAATGGCATATTTCAAATTATTGAAGTCTATTTTGTTAAACAATTGACATTCGCAGATGATACGATTTATGTAAAAATATATATAATAAGCAGACATTTATTTTGAAACCAGTACTATTTTTGGAAATAAAATTCAAACAAAAGTTGTGCTAAATATAAATACCTTTAATTTTTGATCATGCAAATTTCTGTAACTGTAACCAATTTTGAGTAATTGCAGAAACCGCAAAAAATGACTAGAGTAAACAGGCACTTCCGGTTAGAATATGTTTTTCAAAAATAGGAGGTTTTCTGCCCAGGTAAATACAAATCTTAATAATTTGAAAGAATGATGCTGTTGTCACTCGGTGAAACATTATAACAAATAAATAATAACTCGGTGAGGTTTCACTATAATTTTATTGAGACGACTAGTTTCGGCTGTTACACCATCTTCAGGTCTGACCTGAAGATGGTGTAACAGCTGAAACTAGTCTCAATAAAATTATATTGAAACCTCACCGAGAGTTATTATTGATTTGGTACAAATCTTAAGTTTGAAGTTTCATAATTTACCTTCAACCGTCTAGGCCAGTGATTCCCAAAGTGGTCTATATCGACCCCCAGGGGTGTATGACAACCTGCAAGGGTTCTACGTCAGCGAAAAAAAAAATTTGGAGGTCCATGAAATGAAAATAGGGGTTGACGATAGTGGATCTCAACATACACTGATAGTACCTATTTACTTACATTATACTATCTTATAATATAAAGACATATACATTATTTATAAAAGTACCTATGAAGTAAAAAATTTATTATTTATGTTTATAAAATTGTGTAAGTTGTAGGATGTAGGCATTCGTTTTGTGGTCGCAATACATTTTGAACATGTAAAAACCTGCACATAATGATATACCAGTATCATCTTGTTACAAGCATACGTGCAGTCTCAGAGAAACATCTTTGTAATTATTAATGTCTTTGCTCAGAGCTTCGCGAACTTGCACTGACTTGTTCAATTCGTCACTCTATAAATACGAATGTGAGACAAATACGTTTATTCGTTTCCTGAATCTTGAAAAGGAAAGTGCTAAGAAAATATTTAAAAAAATATAAACTGGTAGTTTATCACACAAATTATAGTGAATCAGTGTTATTTTGTTTGAGAGTGCCGGAGAAAAGTAAGTACATTATTTTTTATTAAATTTACATATACAGCTGCTGGACTTTATGTCTTATTTAAGTAGATTAATTTTGCCCACAGATGACTGATGCCATGTCTAAATCTAAAAAGAAATGTAGACAGTACAGTGTTGATTATTTGAAGCTTGGCTTTATTCCATCATTGTCGGACAAACAATTGCCTATGTGCCTTTTATGCAACAAAGTTTTGGGCAATGACGCTATGAAACCATCTAAGCTGCAGGATCATCTGAGAAAATGTCACCCTGATAAAACAGATAAAGATTTGAAATACTTTCAAACACTCAAAGATAAACTTCAGAAGAGACCCACGATGGACAGAATGTTCGCTTCGATGTCACAAAGAAACGATGATGGTTTGCGATGATGGCGGCTTACAATATCTCGTTACTTATAGCAAAATCCGGAAAACCGCATACTATCGGAGAGAAGTTAATTTTGCCAGCCGTTGAAGAGGTTTTAAAAACTGTTTTACACAAACATCTGCTGATCTGATATCATTAAAAGAATTCCCTTAAGCAACAATACTGTTGAAAGACGTATTGATGAAATGAGTTCTGATATTGAAAGCTTCTTGTGTAATTATTTGCAAACGACCCATTTCTCTATACAACTGGACGAGTCAACTTTACCTGGTAATGTAGCATTATTATTGGCATATGTTCGTTTTATTATGGCTCAAGAAATCTACGAAGAACTGCTCTTCGCAAGAACTTTAACAACCGACACTGCAGGTGAATCAACATTTCATGTTTTGAAGGATTACTTCATTTGAAAAGCAATCCCTTTATCAAATATAATATCAGTAGCTACAGATGCACAGAGCACCTGCCATGGTTGGACGTTATCGTGGATTTATAAGCTATTTAAAACAAAATGTGTCAGGGGTGTTAGCAATACATTGCGTCATCCATCGACATCATTTAGTTGCTAAAACTTTGAGTGTTAGATTGCATGAATCTCTTCAATTACTCATTAATGCAGTAAACCGAATCCGAAGCAACGCGTTGAATACGTGGTTATTTGCGCAGTTGTGTGAATGATGAACACTTTCATGAATTACTCCTTCACACTGAAGTACGCTGGCTGTCAAAAGGCTTATGTTTGACAAGATTTTTTGCACTTTTTGAGACTATTTTAGAATTTCTGGATACTAAAGATAAAATTTTAAAAGAAAATTTAATGAAGTGGAAAACAGACATCGCCTATTTAACAGATTTGTTTACAAAATTTAATATGGTTAATTTGCAATTACAAGGCGACAGTCTAAATTTGATTAAAACAAAGTCCATCTTATCAGCGTTTCTTGCCAGAGTTAAACTAATGAAGCAAAATATTGGACGGGGCGAATTTTCCCAGTTCCCTAATTTGTCACGGACAAATTGCCAAGAAGACGACGCGACGTTTCAAACTAAGTTCAACATTTAAATGCCCTCTATTCAGATTTTGAAACTAGGTTTGAGGACGTTTTGACTATGGTAATACCACCGTGGATAATTAACCCATATGGTGACATAGAAGAAACGAATGTCATAATACAAGAGGAACTAACTGAACTAAGTACAAACGAAGAACTTAAGGTTCAGTTTAAAAACGGATATTAGCAATTCTGGCTGCAAAACAACATACCCGTTACTTATCCCGTATTATGGAATATAGCGAGGAAATTTTTAATCACACACACACTCAACCAGACGGACGTCATTCCAAATATAGTCGGAATCGTTTCAGTGAGATCGAAAGTTTTCATGATTACAATACTTACTTATACTGTGTATAGGAAAGTAAAAAGTAGTTTTATGGAATTCTCGATTTGAAAAAAGCGTATGATAATGTAGTACGTGAGAGTTTATGGTGTATTTTTAAAGAATATGGTGTGAATGGATCTTTGTTAAATCCTATAAAAGTGTTGTACGCTGTAAGAATTGATGGTAGATGCTGAATGGTTCAATATTAAACTAGGTGTGAATCAAGGTTGCGTGATGTCGCCGAGATATACACAGACGTCATTCCAAAAATTGTTAAAATATCGAGATAGAATAGAATAGAGAATAGAATATATATATATATATATTTTTTTTTTTTATATAATTATAGCGGATCGACTGCCAGGGTCATTACCGCGAAAATAAATATTACATTTTACTTTCTTCACGAAAAATATCGATGTTAACGGAACCTTCCCTTAATCGATTCCCACTAATTTTGCAATGATGTGCGTGCGTGGGCGTGCGTGCGTGCGCGTGTGTCTGTATGTGTATGCGCTCTACAGCCTGAACGGCTGAAGGTAAAATTATGAAAATTATGGTGTTCACCTCTTATTTTTGAAAAAAAAATCACATCGGAAATGCATGTTTTGCGGTATCTGAAATTATTCAAAAATGGTTGAAGTTACAAAAAAATTGTTTGGATAAAATTAGAGGTATTAATATTTCGCATAGCATTTATTTGAAAATTTTTTGAAAAAGGTTCTGAAAACAGAATGGTTATTGAAATTTGTTCTTATTATAATTATTTTCACATAAATCGTATCAACTGTGCCTTTCAATTGGTTAACAAAAAACAAAATTTTTTTAAATAATTTGGGGTTTGACATTTATTATTTATTCTAAGAAATAATTTAGTGAAAAAGGGTTCCAAAGGTTAGCAAAATATTATAAATTAGAAAAATAGTCTAAATATGATCTAACCAAAATGCATGGAAGAAAGTTCAGTGCAAGCCACTTGTAGTTGGTATGCAACATTTCTATCGTCAGATAGTCTGAATATTTGTACTTTGGATTGAATATTTCATGTTAGACTACAAATTATATTCATTTTGGAGTTGAACTGTTTATTAAACATGTAGCGATAAGTATATGAAGGTTTGAAGGCCCCGTTACCATTATTTATATTGTTATTTATTTTTACAAATAAAGAAGTAAAATCGGGAAACTCCATAAGAACCCATGTTAAATGAAAATTGTCAATCACCTAAACTATACTCCAAAATTTTATGAAACTTTGCTAAATTGTTGACAGTAATAACACATATATATTTATATACGATAGATGAATAACTTTGTAGCATTTTTAATTTATGTCTCATATAATCTTAATGCCGTTAGCACGTATTGTTAAAAGCACTTTCAAGCCTTTCCACTTATCCGTTATTAGCACGTTTCAGTATTTGCGCTTATATTATTTTTTACTTACAAAACCTGAACCTTGCCCTGGAGTCTGCTGTCCACTGCAAATGCTAATACGTGCAAATAACGGATAAGTACGAATGCATTTAAAAGTGCTTTTGAAAGTAAGTACAAATGCTAGTACGCGTAAATGGCTTTTGACAGGGAAGAACAAATGCATTTACGTGTTAATGATTAAGTTGGAATGCGATTCGTATACACTTTTCTTCGAATAATGTTCCTCAATGAATAGCTAGTGTATTTTTATTTTAACTACATAAATATCCCTTCGACTAAGGGATACCATTTTTTTATTTATTATTATTATTTCACCTGGAGTGGATATTAGCGATTTATTGAATAAGCATACGGCATATTATTAGAATAAATTACAAATAGGCATGTAACAAGCCTTTTTTTCTTTTAAAAAAAGAAGACATAATATTTTGATTAATTTATACGTAATTTTTTGGTCTCCTTAAATTTTCATAATTGAAAAGATTAAGTTAAGTACCTTATGGCTCTGAACCGATTAAGTGATTTCGGAAAGTAATTATCTTTATTTATTTTTCAAAAACATCTTGACTATATTTTTGTATTAAACTTATTTATATATTAGTACTTTTAATTAAAAGTAAAAGCTTGTGCAACCAATTTTCTATGCATATCTGATGTAAAGTTCGTTTTTTGCAACTTTCATTGTAGATTGTAGACATCGCCTGCGGCTCATACTATAATTTTCTTGATGGACGAAAAACTTCCAATTTACATTTTTGGTAAATAAATAAATATCTACTGATTGTCATTGTTAATAGTTAAATTACGAAATAGAATAGTCCAACTAAACGAAATTCATTTAGAAAACAGATGTTAAATTAATAAATACTAACAAAAAGCATCAGGCGCCAAAATAAGTAAAACCTCACTATTTCAAAATTAAGATTCAATTTATGCTATAATATGAGTACAAAATTTGAAGTCTAAAATTTGAAATTTCAATATTAAATAAATATTGAATTTTAGAGTTTTAAAGTAAATTGATACGCTTTCTATGGGTATAAAATTTATTATATATATTTATGTCACGTTCTCCATAGCAAGATCTTGCTATTTCCCTATTACGTTCGTTATGAACTAGTAATCTCCAAGTGTTAAGGCTTCACTCGCATTAGTTAAAAAATTACACATTTTTCTGTGCTCAATATTTGTGTAACAATTTTATGTTTTTATATAATAGGTCTCGGTCTCGCATATGCAGGATCAAATCGAGAGGCAGTTCTCAGTCTATTGGCTCCTGTATTCAGCGATAGCAAGTCGAGCATGGAAGTCATCGGTATGGTTGGCCTTGCATCTGGTATGATTGCAGTCGGGTCATGCAATCCTGACGTTACAGCATCTATAATGCAAACACTTATGGAGAAATCTGAAACGGAATTGAAAGATACTTACGCTAGATTTTTGCCACTTGGTCTTGGTTTATGTCATTTGGGACGACAAGAAGCAGTCGAAGCAATTGTTGCTGCATTAGAAGTAGTACCAGAACCATTTCGATCCATGGCTGTTACTATGGTTGAAGTTTGCGCTTACGCCGGTACTGGAAATGTACTGAAAGTGCAGCAACTCTTGCATATTTGCTCAGAACATTATGAGACTGGTGATAAGGAGGAAACTCGTTCTGATAAAACTGCAAAAGCTGATAAGACTAAAGAGAAAGAAGAAAAAGAGAAAGATTTGTCGGCACGACAGGCCGTTGCAGTGTTGGGTATTGCTTTAATTAGTATGGGAGAAGATATTGGTAGTGAAATGGCTTTTCGTACTTTCGGTCATTTGGTAAGAATAAACTTTGTTCATTTTAGCAGCTCATTAAATTATTATTGTATAATTTGAGTGCGATTTATATCATTTATCCGTTTTCGATTTGGACCAGTGCGTGTTTTATGTTATATAACTATTACGATGGCACGATTTAGAACTGTAATTAAAATAAAAATTATATATTTTTTGAATAATGCAAATGCTTTCAAGGACATATAGAATCGAAATTTTACTGAAAAGTTATTTGATTCTTACAGATTCAGAAAATAACCAGCAATATTTTCTCTGTATAGTAACACGACAGCGATTATGATTTTCTTCTTTTTCAATTAGTTGTCTATTTAATATTAAATTTATATAAATTTTTTTTTTTCAATAAAATTTGCTTTACTCAAATTATTTGAATTATATTATTGCAGTTACGTTATTGTGAGCCTGCGATTCGACGTGCTGTTCCATTGGCATTAGGGCTTATATCAGTGTCAAATCCAAAACTTAGTATTTTGGATACATTGAGCAAGTTCTCACATGATAGTGATTCAGAAGTAGCGCATAACGCTATTTTTGCAATGGGTCTTGTAGGTGCTGGTACAAATAATGCGAGGTGGGTTTTATTACATTTCGTTGCATCTATGATTTCGCATTTGTTTCCATATTGTTTTTATGTTTAGGTTGGCAGCAATGTTAAGACAGCTAGCTCAATTCCACGCAAAAGATCCAAATAATTTGTTTATGGTGCGCATTGCTCAGGGACTAACACATTTAGGGAAAGGAACACTTACACTGAGTCCATATCATAGTGACAGACAGTTACTCAGTCCTGTAGCTGTTGCTGGATTGCTCGCTACACTTGTTGGTTTTCTGGATGTGAAAAATAGTAAGTTGTCTATACCTATATCTGACTGATAAACATAATAAATTAACACATAAATATATTTTAAATATCTGCCAAACAGTTATTCTGAGACATTATTCACAGCTGATTTTGAATCAAATATATTTAAAATAATTTTTTTTTTCGTCAATGTAATTAACAAATGTATTTATTCATCATGATTTAACACCAATTGATGGTGTATAACAGATGTAAAACAGGTGTAGAACAGATTAATCCACACAAAAACGTGTCCGTGTCATATATGATTTGTCAACTCTTCACTGCTTTAAATAGCAGTCATACTGCTCATCCGAATCTCAAATAATATATATATATATATATATATATATATATATATATATATATATATATATATATATATATATATATTATATATATTTATATATATATATATATATATATATATATATATATATATATATATATATATATATATATATATATATATAAAATTAACACTTTGGTTCACAAAATGGATAGAAGCACTCTCCCACAGTTTACTCCCTTGAAGGAAGTTGCTGAACCACTCCATGGACTCTTGTTTGAACATGTAATTTCAGGACAACACTAGATTGTTCCCTAAATTTTTGTTTTTCGGATAATTCTCTAAATCTACCACGTTCTCAAATCACTCTCCCTTTGCAGCTTTCTATCACTGTGTTTTATTTTGACTTTATGAGTAGGTTCTTTATCCGAGAATAGATACTTTAGACCTACTTTTTTCGAAATTTCAAATAAATTGATAGATTATCTAAAATAGAGGAAATTAAATAAACCTAATAGTGTCACTTATTTTATTTTAGTAATTTTGGGACGTTCACATTATCTGCTCTACACTCTTGCTGCTGCTATGCAACCGAGGATGCTGGTTACTTTTGATGAAGATCTAAATCCACTGCCCGTACCAGTACGAGTAGGATTGGTGAGTTTTACTTCTTTAGATGTAATTTTCTTTAAAATTAATTATATTAAACTATATATTGCTATCTTTATTTACTAGTTAAAATTTAAAACTTCATTGCTCCCAATTTCTGAAGTTGCTAATATATATTATTAATTGTTTCTGTGGTTGGCACTTAGTGAAACATAGTTTCAACTTACTAAATAACAACACCTGATGAAAAGTCGAAGCGCGGCGTACGTGTATTTAACCTAATTATTTTAATGAATTAATAGAAGTTTGTAAGGATTAGAGTTGAATATGGACATACTTTCAAGATATTAATGGATGTAAAGGGATTTTTGCCACCTTATAAGCATGTATGTTATAACAATAAAATATAAAATAAATAACAATATTCCTTAACAAAAAAAATCTTAATACGTCTTTAACCCTGCGGTAGGCGCGTAGTGGCACTCCATGTCGCAATTTTCTTTTTTTACATATATTTCATTTACTTTGGTTAATAAAACCATATCCTTCTAGATATTCTTGGACGACTATTATGTCAATCCATAATGCTAGAAAATAGGCGTTATTTAAGCAATAGCGTCAGTTATATTTAAGCCGCAGAAGTGATGGGTACTAAAATGCGGCATCGCGTCTTGTCATGCTTGTACGATTCGTAGAAAAGAAATTTTAATGAATTTTACTAACAAGGAAACATCCCGAGGTGTGTCTCACCAATTTTAATGAAACTGTAGTATGTTGTAGTATGTGATAAAATAATCGATACGTATTTTTTTTCGGCCCGTTTTAACTTCTAAGGGGTGAAAAAAAAATTATGTTGACCTTCATTTGACCTTGAAAATTAATTTCAAGGTCAAACGAAGGTCAACATTATATAACCCTCTCAGAACCTAGCAACTTTTTTATTTAAAGTTTATTTTGAAATAGCTTAATTTTAGAGTTATTCGTGTTTTGCTGAATTTGTTAAAATTTTTGGAGGTGGTTTTTTCACCCCTTAGAAGTTAAAACGGGCCGGAAAAAAAATACGTATCGATTATTATCTCACATACTACAACATACTACAGTTTCATTAAAATTGGTGAGACACACCTCGAGATGTTTCCTTGTAAGTTGCATGAATGTTTTAACATTATTTAAGATAATAAGGTACGAAATAAATTTTGTGTCTTATGCGAAGTATAAGTATGGAAGATGTCGATCTCGAGATTTTAACGGAAATATATATTTTGACCTTCCCTGAATTGAATTTGCCTATTTTTGGAATGACATGTGTCAGTGTGTACAATTTATTAGCTAAGAGCAAAGCAATAAAATAGAACGCTGCAATATGTGGTATATTTTTATGAATAATACATTTTATTTTCTATTCATCATAACGAATTTATGAATAAATTTTATTTAAGTTGTATCGCACTGTCATGTGAATTTCAAATGCGCGCCCGCCGCAGGATTAATAGGGGCTGTGAGAAGACTTTTTCAGGTTAATACGTCCCTGTCAGTCCATATATATAATTATTTTAAAATCTATTTTTCGATCTGTGTATGTGAAATAATTCTTTTGTAAACACAGTAAATCCTTTGATTTCCTTAATTATAAATATAAATTTAAAGATTTTTTTTCTGTATATACTTAGAATAAACATATATTTATATTTTCTTTGTATTTTGATGTAGGCTGTCGATGTCGTCGGCCAAGCTGGTAAACCAAAAACGATAACAGGATTTCAAACACATACAACTCCTGTGCTACTTGCCTTTGGAGAGCGAGCTGAATTAGCTACCGAAGAATATGTACCCCTTACACCAATTATGGAAGGATTCGTTATTTTAAGAAAAAATCCTGATTTCAATCCTTGAACTTTTTCAAGTGTACTTATGTTGTACTCATATTAATAAATTTATAACTGTGACGCAATTAATATTTATATTTAATATAGTTTATTATAATATTTCCTTCATATAGAAAGAGAACGCAGAGTTTTAAATCAATATTCATATTATTTTGTGACTATATGATATCTAGAGCTTAAAACTTTTTTTAAGGAGATAATATCAAGTAATATCCATATCTCTAATATAAGTAATTTAGGTCATGCAATTGTCAGATATAGTTGTATATCCTTGAGACAATAAATCCGCGGAGAGTTATCCCATACTAAATTATCCGAGAACTATTTGGTTGTTTGGTTTAACTGTAATGTATATCCATACATAACATCATACCTATACCATTGTAATGATGTTGGGTTTGGCAAACTAAGCATAAAAAGCGTGTGACTGCTGTGAAAATAAAATTTTTTAGTGTGGTATTTGTCGTATCGAGGAGAGACAAGGCAGAATACGTGGGTATATGTGCAGTGCGATGTAAAAATGTCATACGTAGAATAGGTGCGAATCAAATCAGATGGAATGTCGAATGAAAGATTAACAAAAAAAAACATTTATGTGAGAGAGATGCACGATGAGAGAATGCGAGGCCGTTCTATAGGAGTAAATGGATAAACATGATTGAGAATGATCTGCGTGAAAGACAATTTGCGAGCAAGAGGAATAGAAAGACATGTATAATGTATGAATAATTTAATGAGTTTGAATGAAGCGAAAGAAGAGTGTAAGAATAGAACTAAATGGTGAAAGATTGTAAAGATATGAAAGCATGTATAGATGTGAAGAATGTTAAGGGTTTTCTGCGACCCCATTTGATGGGATTTTGGGCGTGATGATATGTATGCATACCAATTAATTGAGGTGGATAATAAATCCGCAGTGAGTGGCTACTACTATTTGTGTTCATTAATTCGGCAGCATCGCAGTATTTGATTGTGTATAGTAATCACACAGAACATTTCCCTTTTTCACTTATCACCTAATAACGAGTATCATAAAAGTAACAGCGGCCATATGCGGTTGGGGTTGTCAGGGATGTATTTAAACCTCTCCGAAAACTATTTGGTTGTATGAATAAAAAAATTCAAATTATTATTTTTGTTTATTTTTATGATATGGAAAGAATATTTGATGAATTAAGGATACTCAACTTATTCAGTTCAGTGTTAGTATTACATTCAAGCAATATTATTTGGAGTCACATTAGTTATATAAATGATTACACCGGTTACCGTTGACATGGCTTCTGCCGCAATTCTTGCTTCATTTGGCATTGTAAATAAATAAATAAGCACGACTTTTCTTTTTTCAAGAAGACTGGTTTGAAATTAAAATCCGTTTTAGCTGCTACTACTTATGTAAATGCGTGTTTAGAGTTCGTTGTTTTGTTAAGGGGTACTTTCACTTTTTTTGGCAAAAAAATAATAAATTTTCATAATATTTTTCTAATTTAATTCATCTTAATAGAAATTAAAAATATTTAATAACTAAAAAACTTATCAATAAATAATATGCAATTATTTTTTTCAAAATCGGATAAATATTACTCGAGATATCATGGCAACCGTTTTGTAAAACGTAGTTTCGAGACAGACTCATTTAAAATTTCAGTGGACCGCGCTCTATCGAAAGTAACGGTTTTAATAAAATTACACGTAAACAGGTATAACTTTAAAAGTTGTTGGAATTTTCAACAGAAATTTTTATCACATGTTCTTGAAACTCATAAGACCAAAAGTAAATTAAAAAAAAAATAGATGTTTTGGAAAAAAAAGTGAAAGTACCCCTTAATCGAACTCACGCCTACAGTAATTTACTATTTCGTTAAGTAACGTAGCCGTCTTTAAAAATGCTGGTTTATGAGGAAGGATTTACATATTACAATAAAGAGCAATTGAACATATTAAAATATATTTGGATATAGAAAGTTGAGTGAAATAAAAGAGAACTTACGAGGTAACAATATATGAACAAAATAGGAGTTCTTTTTACTTGTTACACAAGCGCCAACGTAGTTTACAAAATAGCGATCACAATTTGGCAGTAACTAATTACGCATGAACACAGATATACAAATATCTACGATATTTAAAATCATATGTTAAAATGAGTACAGATAAACTATTGCTCACTAGCTCCCACATTAACTGTCCGTTAATTCTAACTAACTCGCCGAGATGTGTTCTCTCAGGGTATTTGTGTGCTCCCTTATCAAACGTTATATTCCCAATCTTTTGAACAAAGCTAAATTGTTGTTTTCAATTCTAACCAAGCGTCGAGTGACTGGAAGTTAATGCAAATATTATGTTCATTGACGTTCAAATAAAGATTGTTTACCAAAATATTACGGACGGGATATATACTATTTGATAAAGTCCACGGAGTCATCTTTGGCAAAGTATGCTTTGAATAATTAATGGGACATAGCACTTGCAAATTTTCAAAAAATCGAATTTTTTTTGATAGGATTTGTTAGAATAAACCTCTAAGAACATGGTTTAAATAAATTAAAAGTGAAATTCATTAAAAAAAAATTGTGAGCATATATAGCAAGGCGCGTCAAGGTCATTGTTTCGATGAATTAAACAAAATATGTTTATCCGATCGTTCTGAAATTTTAACACGTCAATCTACACATGTTCAGATTGAACTACGGATGAAAACATCGGCGCACACGTTACGGCGCACATGCTACAGCAGTTTCTGGGGCAAAAAACATCGATCTTTGAAAAAACGCCGCAACTTTGTTATTTTTCAACCAACTTTTTTCTTTTTAGTTCATTCTATAGCGGCTTTGATGCTGATTAAAACCCCGTTTTTTCTATTGTTTCAGAGCAGAAATCCTGCACACCTTAATTTTTTGGTGTTTTTTTTTGAAAAAATTCATTTTTTGCATAGTTAAATACTAATAAAACATATGTGCAAAGTTTCATTAAGATATGTCCCATTAAGGCAACAATATATATATATATATATATATATATATATATATATATATATATATATATATATATATATATATATATATATATATATATATATATATATATATATATATATATATATATATATATATATATATATATATATATATATATATATATATATATATATATATATATATATATATATATATATATATATATATATATATATATATATATATATATATATATATATATATATATATATATATATATATATATATATATATATATATATATATATATATATATATATATATATATATATATATATATATATATATATATATATATATATAAATTATATAAGGCCTTGAAGTTATTTTACATATATTGTAAGTTGCAACCTGCAGCATCAGCTAAATCTTAGTATATTTCCATAAAACTAGAAACAGCATAAATAGCACGTAACATTAGAAATATGAGTTGATTGTTCTCAGTTCGTTCGTTGTAAGTCTACAAAACGAATACTGTTGTATTTAATATTATACGAAATAAAAAAGATTTTTTTTATTTAAATTAAATATTGAGTATTTAATTGGCGCAGTCGGTAGGATAGCATCGAAACACAAGTTATTGTGTGGTGAATATAATTCTTCGCTTTGCTATTCTGCAAACCTACGTAAAAGGCTAAACAGTGCCCATCAGGGTCTACCCACGACCCATCTTTAAAAGAAGACAACATCAGATTGGCAACTTGCTGTTCCACAACCGGTCCACGTCGCCTGAAAGATATCTGCTGTCCTCTTGAAGAATCAGAAGACTAGAAGAACAGAAGAACCCGGTGATGCCCGTAAAACATCCCTCCACAATTATATTATTACTACCATTGTAAGTTAACCATAATTTACTTATAATATTATTACACAAAGAGATACTTCTAGCAAAGACTAGTAATAAAAGTATCAAGAGACCGACATAGTCTCAACACACACATATTTATGAACAATAGTAGTTCATCGGAATCGGAACACGTAACTTCAGATTCCGAAGTCGAAAATAGTCAAACTACCAAAATCTCGGTACAGAGAATTTCTTTGAGACCAAGTCGACTAAATAATTTATATTTAACAATGTCTACTACGACATTAGCAGAACTCAAAAATCTGTCAGAAATTATTCCTTCATATGACGGAAATATTAAAATTCTTAACAACTTCATATCCGCTGTAGATGAAGTACATTCCGCATTAACTAACATACAAATTAATGATATCCAACGAACATACTTGTTTGGATTAATAAAAAATAAACTAACTCACAAAGCCGCTGAATTATTATCAGAAAATAAATTCTCAACTTGGGACGAATTGAAAACGTATTTAACTACTAATTTTTGCGACAAAAGCACGGCAGAGACTATATTACTAGAAATATTACAAATTAGAAATAAAATCAATTCCGATAAAACTTTAGAGTCCATTTCACAAAGATTTTCGCAATATAAATCAAAAATCCTCCTAACGGAATATAATCAACTTCAAAAAAATGCAATAATCAGAGAAAATCAAAAATTAGTTGTTTCACACTTTATTTCATTACTACCAATTTCTATACGGGGTTCATTTATTGTAAAAGAACCACAATCCCTAGAACAATGCGAAATTCTCTTGCGAAATGAATTCAACTATTCGCATTAATCCCCTATATTAAAAGAAAAACCAAATTTCTCATTCAGTCTACCTCCTAAGAAATTCCCTGCTCAACAATTTCCTTCCAAACCTATACCATTTAACACAGTTAATAAACAACCAACACAATTTGCACCCAGACAGAATTTGAAGAATTTCTATGAAACAAAACGTAATTTTCAACCAAGACCCATGACACAACAGACTCGCTTGACACAACCCATGTCAACACAAACAATTAGACAGAATTATAATCTTGACGAAACTAACGATACAGAAATCATAGAACAACTTGACCACGAATCTGAAAACGAAATAGACGAAGATTCTTTTTTAGAGTTAGAAAACGGCGAGGACACATTAAACAAGTAATGTCAAGTATTACTTATCACCTACCGTCGTTAAAAATTAAAAATTATATTATTCTCTTTGATACAGGCTCTAGTATAAATTTAATAACTCCGGAAATAGTAAGAACAAAAAACATGAAAACTTATAATGAAAAATGCACTTTTAAAACTGTAAACGGGAAAACCACAACAAACGAATATGTTATATTAAATCTAAACAAAATTCCAATAAAATGTTACATCCATAATTTTCATAAGGAATACAACCTACTTCTAGGTATAGAAGCATTTAAAGATTTAAACATACAAATTGACTTCTTAAAAAACATTATTAAAATACAAGGAAAAGAAAGAAAATTACAAAGTTATTCAGAAACATCAAAACAAAATAATAATATCCAAATTCGAAACAAACATTTAAGCAATTTAGAAAAACAAAAATTAGACTTAGTCATTAGAGAATATAAAAACTTATTCCCAAAAAAAAGACGAAAAATTATCCAACACTAACATTTGTACACATAAAATTATAGTTAATGAAGAAACTCCCATGCACACAAAAAATTATAGACTTCCACAAATTTATGAAAAAGACATTGAGGAACACATTCACAATTTACTAAAAGAAAACGTAATACAACCTTCACATTCTCCTTGGAATTCACCTATTTGGATTGTACAGAAAAAATTAGACGCATCTGGTAAACGTAAGACAAGATTAGTTATTGATTACCGTAAATTAAATACAAAAACAAAAGACGATCGTTTCCCAATTCCGAACATAGACTCTCTATTAGACCATATAGGATGTTCAAAATATTTCACTACCCTCGATTTGCATTCTGGCTTCCATCAAATCCTAATGAATAAAGATGATATCGAAAAAACTGCATTTTCCACAACGTCCGGACATTACGAATTCGTTCGCATGCCATTCGGCTTAAAAAATGCCCCGGCAACATTTCAGAGAATGATGAATATCGCATTGGGAGACTTAGTTAACAAAGTATGCCTAGTCTACCTCGACGACATAATCATTTTCGGAAAAACATTAGACGAACATTTACAAAACATAAAATTAGTATTCGAAAAACTCAGAACGGCAAACCTTAAAATACAAATCGATAAATCCGAATTTTTACAAAATCAAACCAAATACCTCGGTTATATCATTACGCAAGACGGCATTAAAACCGACCCATCAAAAGTTGAAAAAATTAAGAAATTAAATATCCCTAAAACGAAAAAGGAAATAAAACAATTCCTTGGTACTATCGGCTGGTATCGAAAATTTATTCCCGACTTTGCAAAATTAACGAAACCTTTCACTCGTTGTTTACGAAATGGTCAAATTATTGATATTTATAATGAGCAATATAGAAACTGTTTTAATAAATGTAAAGAAATTTTAACTACGTCACCAATATTACAATTCCCCAATTTTAATAAAGAATTTATCCTCACAACCGACGCCTCAGACTTTGCAATAGGTTCCGTATTACTCCAAAAGAATGAAAATGAAAATAACAAAGAGATGCCAGTAGCATATTTCTCTAAAACACTAAATAATGCTGAGCAAAACTACAGCACAATAGAAAAAGAACTACTTGCAATAATCCAATCTATAAAAAATTTCCGACCTTACTTATACGGGAGAAAATTTCTCATTAAAACTGATCACCGACCACTTGTATGGCTATTCAATATGAAGAACCCGAATCAGAAACTAATATGATAAAAAATATTACCGAATATATCAATAACTGCGGCCACTGTAAACTAAACAAATACAATAGAAAACCAATACAAGCAATTGACAATCTTACACCAACCCCCTGTAAACCTTTTGATATAATAAACATGGACTTACTATGCCTAGATAAAAATTATTTCCTAACTATTTACGATCAGTTTTCAAAACAAGGGCAAATATATTCTCTCGAAAATAAATCTTCAAGAAGCGTTGTAAACCAATTAATAAAATATTTTCAAACATTCACTATACCAAAAAAAAAATCATTATGGACTCCGGCCCAGAATTTAAAGGAAGTCTCGTACAAAACTTACTCAGATCACACAACATAGAAAGCCACATTACTTGTGTAAACAACCCCAAAAGCAATGCAATTGAAAGATTACATTCCACTCTCCTAGAGCACTTGCGCTTAATTGAAAACAATAAAAAGTTCAATAATAAAACATTGCTAGAAAAATTGGAACTAGTTATATTAGCCTACAATAATACAAAACACTCTATTACAAAATTAACCCCCAACGAAATACTATTTGGAAAAAACAACGAAATACCTTTCAGAACAATTCCACTTATAAATGAAGAACTAATCCAACAATATAAAGATGAACAAACCCAACTGTTTGAAATCATTAAAAGAAAAATTGAAACAGAGAAACAACAACGTTTCAAAGAAAATGATAATCCCTTACAGATACCAAAAGAAATGTTTGCTAAACAAAATCCTAGATTATTAAAGAAATTTAAAAAACCATTGTTTAAAAAAATAAAAATAGAAGATTATGACCCAATATTAGGAAAAATAAAAACCAGAGACCAACTAGGCCCGAAAAACATTCGGATAAATAGATTAAAACAATAAAATGTTTCAGATGCGTAGCCCAATTGATAGATATCTCACAAGAAAACGGATTTCACCTGGCCGATTTAGGACAATGTAAAATAAGATCTTCGGAACAAATTATTTACTTTAATTATAACATTACCCCCATTTATCAAGAATTCATAAAAGTAACCAAATTAAAAACTAGTCTGTTGGAACAAATATCCAACGAAAAGACAATATTCCAAGAATACATAAACATAATAACCTATATTCATAACGATTTGGAAAATCAAATTCAAAAACTTTTTAACAAAAGAACAAAACGCGGTCTAATTAACGGATTAGGTAGTATCATAAAATCTATTTCCGGTAACCTAGACGCTTCGGACGGAGAACGATATGACAGACTTCTCAAACAAATAAACAAAAACGAACAGACACTACAAACACAAAATGACCAAAACCTAAAATTAAGCAGAGAAATGATTGACAAATTTAATGAACAAATAAAGAACATTGAAAGTAATGAAAATAAATTACAAACGCAAATAGGAGACATTTTATACTTTGACTGGCAAGGCAGAATTGACACTGAAAATAAATTTCAAAAATTAATATTCTTTTTACAAAACATGAACGACTTATGCAAACAAATCGAAGTTAGCCTAACATTCTGTAGCCTAAGAAAATTACACACCAGCATCATAAGTCCTAATACCCTACAACAAATAACACAAAATAAAGATATTTGGCTTTTCAATGAAATTATTGAAACATATTGTAGAAATGATAGAGATCAAATACACTACATAATAAATATTCCTATTTACACTTTAAATACTTATCCTTTACACCAATTTACCCCTATTCCCGTCTACAAAAATAATTCTCTTATTATGCTTAATGAAAAACAAAGTATATACTACCTAGATAATGGAAATAAATATATTACTGATAACTGTATTCAAATAAGTAATTTACACTATTGTAATAGTCGATATATTAAAATTAATAAATGTATTAGGAATATTGTAAGTAACCAAAAGAACGATGGTTGTTTATATCATGACATAAAATTAGAAAACACTTGGGAACAAATAGAAAATACGAACGACTTAATAATTATAAGTCCCAACGAACAACAAATTCAGATTAATTGTCAAACAAATATTTTGAATAAAAATATACAAGGAATATACAAATATAAATTAACAGAAGGATGTAAGATAAATAATTTTAAATTCAATGTTATTCAAGAAACATATAAAGAAATACAATTTGAAAATTTCAACCTCTCCAATAATTTGAAAACGCTAAGTCAGATTAAACTAAAAGAAATAAAACCAGTTGATATAAAAATCAAAAATGCTCTACGAATAGAAGAATCACAAATAAATAATAACCATCATTCTTACATATTATATTGCATCATTGTAATTATCATAATGTTCATGTTATGTTCTAAATATAAGAATAAATGTAAAAACTTATGGAAACGAAAAGAGAACACATTAAAAAATAAATCAAACGATATTATATTAGAAACAATAGAATAACATCTTACAATTATTGTAAAATTTTAGAAGGGAGGAATTATATAAGGCCTTGAAGTTATTTTACATATATTGTAAGTTGCAACCTGCAGCATCAGCTAAATCTTAGTATATTTCCATAAAACTAGAAACAGCATAAATAGCACGTAACATTAGAAATATGAGTTGATTGTTCTCAGTTCGTTCGTTGTAAGTCTACAAAACGAATACTGTTGTATTTAATATTATACGAAATAAAAAAGATTTTTTTTATTTAAATTAAATATTGAGTATTTAATTTATATATATATATATATATATATATATACATATATATATATAT
>OX122899.1:9998490-10038490 GCA_944738965.1 Nebria brevicollis
ATTTGTTTCCAATCGACAGGAAACTTTGGGAAAATATTCTTCAATGTGTACACTTTCGAATTCCGCAATAAACAAAAAATCGATATTTTGAACCATTGCAGGTAGGCATCACCCCTTAAGTGGTTTGGCTACCCAAGAGGCGAAAAAAATAGGCAAATTTTGTGATTTTTTGCCAGCAAAACTATACAATAGATCAAAATTTGGTAAAAGTACTTTATTGTATGCATATTAGGCAATGCTTTAAAAAAAAATTACGAGCTCTGAGGAACAAAATGGCGGCTTCCCATAATTTTCCCAGTGACGACTCTGTTTTTCGGTCCTTTGCGGCCGGACCAATATCTCCTGCTTTTTTAAAATTAGAATCATGAACTAAACATATTTCGATTTTGTATACGAACAGCTAGAGAAGCACGTAGAATTTTTTTCTTATATTGAATTTTGCAAAAATGGCGAGCTTTAAAAAAAATTTTCCGGAGCATGAAACTGTCACATTATTTTCAAGATACAAAAGAATAGATTAAGCAAAAAAAATGTTTTTGCAAACTGTTTTGGTATTCTTTCTGTTGTTTGATCTTCAAGTGAAAAAGCTTCTAAATATCGAGTGAGTGCATCCTGAACTGTCAGATTGTATTTATTCCCAATATTAGTTGTCACAAGAGGGCCTATTACATCGATAGCGATTCTTTGGAGTGGTCGACTAGCCTGGGTGAATTTAGTTAGCGGAGCCATACTTAAATGCGGACAGGTTTTGCGTTGCGCACACGAGATACATTTGTTCTCATATTATTTTACTTCCCCACGTAAATATGGCCAAAAGAATCTACAGGTACTACGCTCGTACGTCTTTTCTATTCCCGTATGTCCCGATAAAAGTGAGGCATGACATGCTTGTAAAACAAATTTACATAATTTATCTGATACGATCTATCCTCGTAACGCGAATCTTTCGTCTACTTTTATACAACATGCCGTCGTCATCTAAATAGAAATCCGATCCCGACTCTGACTCTGCACTTTGTTCACGTTTGAATGTGTCTCCGTCCCAAATTATTGGATCATAATTTGATCGAAACAATATTCTGACTGGTCTAATTCGTGAAAGGGAATAGGCGTTAGAATGAATCTTACCTGGTCTGTATTCTTTATGGAAATCATGTTCCGATAATAAAAGAGACCAGTGCATTAACCGATTGTTTGGTTCTTTCCATTTCATTAACCACTTTAAAAGTTGATGATCGACAATGACCTTAAAAGTACGACTGAAAAAATAACACCGGTAATGTTTTATCCCCCATATTAATGCAAGGCATTCCCGTTCAGTGGTGCAATAATTCTTTTCCGCATTATTAGGCTGTCGGTTTGCATAAGCCACCGGTATCTTGTTTCCCTCATTCCTGAAATAAAACGGCGATAATCGCGAAACCGAAGTGCCTCAAATGCAGATTTAACTTGTTGTGTCCATACAAATCTGGCATCTTTCTTGGTTAGTGAGTCAGTGGAATTTCCGTTTCTGCAAATCTCTTTATAAATCGTCTATAAAACCAGACCAACCTAAAAAATGCCCGAATTTCAGTGACCAAAGTAGGAACTGGATAATTCTTGAGCGTTTTAAGTTTTCCTGGATCAAGGTTCACCCCAGAATTACTGACTATGTCCTAGATGTATAGTTTCTCTTCTCATGAATTTACATTTGCTTGGATTAAGTGTAAGATTCGCGTCCCGTTATATATCGAAGATCAGGCTAAATTTTCCAATTTGCTCCTATACGTCATCCGAACTGAAACATATGATATCGTCGAGATATACGAAACAATGCGTCACCGTTAATCCGGACAAAACAGTAAACATCAGCCGCTGCCACGTACTCGGACTGTTAGCTAGACCGAAAGGCAAACGCTTGCATTCATAATGTCCCCAAGGTACCGAAAATGCCGATTTTCCTGATCACATGGATCAACTTCCACTTCCTCAACTTTGATCTGCAGAAGAAGAAAAAACAATTATTTTATTGTTAGTGGGTAATATTATTGATGGTAAAATGTTGAGTTTTCCACAAAATATTAATTTTTACTATGTTTTTTAGATAGTTCAAGAAATGATCACGATTTCGTTCTGCTTTTTCAAAATAAAATATTTTTTTAAAGTAACTAGATATAGAGTAAGAGTTTCCCAAGTGTGCTACTGATTTACAAAAAGTCCTCGGATTTTTTTCAAAATTCATATTTAAGTAGATCCAATAAATACAAATTAGGTTCTGAAAATTTTTGGAAAAAAAAAATTTATTTTTTGAGTTATAAGCTATTGAATTTTTTGAGTTTATCAATTCAATAATTAATATCTCTGATGCTAGTAAATAGAAATTAATTCAATTGTAGTAAAATGTAGCTGATAAATAGACTTATCTAAATATATTTAAAAAAATTAATTTACGTTTAATTTATATGTGAAACGTTAAGTTTTTTATAAACAAATGAATTTTTTGACATGTTCTCCATGTGATACATGAATTTTAATTTATCCACGAGATTGTAAAACTTTTCCTCTTCAAAATGAAGAAATAAAATTTTCCGGCTCATAATTAGTTACCGAGTTATAGTGACTTTCGCGGGTCACTAACGTCTAGGCGCAAAGAAACTACCGCGCGCGCTGTACATCTAATTCAAGTGTTTGGGCTTCAAAGGATGTGATATAAACAAATATGATAAATTTACTGAAATTAGCAAATAAATTAATAACTAATTACGGGCCGGAAAATTTTATTTCTTTTATTTTGAAGAGGAAGACTTTTACAATCTTGTGGATGAATTAAAATTCATGTATCATGTATTAAAAACTTAATTTTTTGCATATAAATTAAACGTAAATTAATTTTTTAAACATATTTAGATTGGTCTATTTATCAGCTACATTTTACCAAAATTGCATTAATTTCTATTGACTAGTATCTGAGATATTAATTATTTAATTGATTAACTAAAAAAATTTAATAGGTAATAACTAAAAATATAAATATTTTCTTCCCAAAACATTTTCAGAACCTAATTTGTATTTATTAGATCTACCTAAATATGAATTTTGAACAAAATCCGTCAGTAGCACACTTGGGAAACTCTTAATCTTTACCTTTTTTGTATAAAACTCAACATATTACCATCAATAATATTGCCCACCAACAAAAAAATGTTTGTCCTTATTTTTCAGTTCAAAGTTGTGATCCCTGCACTGTGCCGCGCAGATGAAGAAATTCTGCCGAGCGCGCATTATCAACCGGCGGTCCCGACCGCAATTTTGTATTTTTTTAAAACATTTTTATCGCAATACTTAAATTTCACATATAATAAATATTTGTACCAAAAATCGTGTCTCTATCTTTATTCCTCTTCATCTAGTATCGATTTTAAGAAAAGATTTAATTTTACGGTTTTAACACTAGAGAATACCCCTTAAGGCAAGCTATTTCCGTGGCTATATGTCGGGGAAGAATCACTTAAACGTACTTGAAATATTTTTAACAGATTTATATCATACGGCTTTCGGAAATGGGTAAACAGATACCGTTCAAAGTTATAATATCGCTCTCTTCCGCATCCGGACACCTATGGTTACTGTCCCGTTTATTTTCGTCGATCAAATTAACATTTGATCTCGCGCTTGCATTTCTACTGCTTTCAGACATGGGCAAACCCATACCGTTCAGTAATCACATCTTTAAAGAAATCTAAAGTTACTTCCTTAAAAAATCAACCCCGATCAATTCATCTGTTGTAAAACACAAATCATTTGGACATATCATAAAGCGATGTTTTAGTTTCTGTAATCCGAACTGGAAGTTGACGCTCACCGAGCCGTCTCTACTTAACTGATTACCAGAAACATCGACAATAACTTTGCTTGCGGGTGCAATTAACAATTTAAGACTTGCAACTACAGAGCTTTTTACAAAAAACCGCCGAATCGATCAAAAATAAAAAGTGCTGATTACTTATTGTGAAGTGTATGTATTTACTCTGATCCATATTTTGAATCAACGACCCTCGGAACTAATTTAACGGGGTGAGGTTTTGGACTTCCTAGGCTGGGTCTTCGTCAAGACAGCTTTGGAGTTTAAAGGACTGTCCGCCGTTCTCGCTCTTTGATCAATCTTCACACAAGTATAACAATATATTTGTGGAGGCTTTGGGTACGATTTCGTGAAATTACCGTCTCTCCGCAATTATAACAACGACCCATAATTTGAAGATAGCGTTGATCTGTTCTGAGCGGAGTTTTCTTATTTCTCGTCGGACCCGGTTTCCATAATGCCGATTTATTCGTTGTTGGCTGAATCGTCGTTGGTGCATTGACTGCGCGAATTGCTGACTTAGCATTATCCGCTTTAGTGGCTTTAAACATTCGCGATAATACTTCTTAGCAATGTTCCACGTATGGAAGCGCCTCTCCATTGTTTCAAATTTCTGAAACCTACATATCTTGTTAGCTGGTCGCGTATCTAGCCCTTCAAAAAATTGTTGAACTAAAGTCGTTTCACGTTTTATTCTATTCCGTAGGGTGCTGTGGTTGTTCTTATAAATCGGGTTGTTCGGATATACTTTCGCCGCTGCAATTTCTAACCGAAAAGCGTATTTTTGCAAACTCTCGTCCTTCTTCCGATAAAATTTTTTTAATTCCCTCTCGGCCGTAGCTACGTCTTACTTCCCTCCGAATAACTACGATAACCAGTGTTACATAGTAACTACTGTAGCGGGCCGACGATACGCGGTTAAAGAATAGAAACATGTCTGCGCTTCTCACCGTAATTTCAATTTAATTGCGTTAAAAGCCTGATTCCTGGAGACTCTTTCTGAAACTTGGTAATGTATATTAACCATTGTAACCGTCGTCGTTGTTTCTACCGACATTGAAATTGTTACGGGTGGTGCCATCTTGGTTAAATTTCTCCGAATTTTACTTTACAAGTGCCGCACCATTCGATCGGTGGTTGTGCTTTATCTTTGGGAAAAATACTGATTACAGTTTATCAGCGATCCTACCGACTTCGCCAATGTAACATACTCGACTTTAAGCAACTAGTTCCGTCGTGTCTTTTGTCTCAAGTATAGTCGCGGTACGGTAAGGGTTATTATACTTTCCTGAATTATGTTGGTTGCTGCTTACTTTGGGATACTCTGGCACTCCGTGGTCTCGCTAATTAATAAAAAACACGTGATCGCTAAATTAATATATATGATTTAAAGTACAAATATAATAAATGAACAAATAATCTACGTTACACTAGTTAAAGATGAACAAAGTATAATTAGTATAATCTAAGAAATGATTAGTAATGACTGATGGTCGACACTGCCAAACCGGGTATGACGGTATCGGTCACCCGACCTTTCCTGCTTGGCTCTGTTTCTTAGGTAGGTTTCGCATGGATTAGCAATATCGCAATATTTGACTATTCGTGATTATGCATAAAAAGTAATTCGAATCGTCGCCAATATCAGCGATTTGACACCATGGTAGTCCTCGACCTCGAAATATGATAGATCAGCGGAATAGTCACAATCCCGATTGTTACATTCAGTCACGAAGAGCCCAAAATCCAAACAAAAAGCTAATGCCCTAGATTGGTTATCATTTACTCTATCAACTCCAAATATTCCTAGTGTAGTATCTCTTGCTCTCCGCTTAATACAAACCCATCCATCAATCAGCGCACACAATCAATCTTTCAAAGCGATCACAGCTATTCGCTACGCTCAAAATGTCTTGGACCGATTAACTGTCAAATCTCTTATTAGTTTGTTGCTATTGATACACATATAGTATATAATGTAACGATTTTAACAAATGGACAAATATTAATTTTGCTACCAATCAAGCTTACTAATCTGAGCGCTATTTATTCTTAAAACTACATTATTTGCTTCTGAAAAATAACCATTTATGCTAATTTAAATATTTTTTTTCAAATGGAGCAAATCGAGGTTTCGCTATACCCAGTGTCCGGAGAATAGCAAAGGAAAATATGGTAAATTTTGAAAATAATTTTGTAAAATCTATTAAAAAAATGAAATATTTTTTGTTATATTTAGATAAATTTGACTGACGTCCAAGGTATGGGTAAAGATGGCCGAATTTTAAAAGATGATATATTAAATTACATTAAAAATTTATCCGCACATACAAGTTCCAAAAACGATGTTTTTGAAATAGAACCGGTTCGTGGCTATCGTAGAACTATGATAAAAACAATGACTGAAGCTATGGTGAGCAGTTAAATCTTTATTATTAATTACATCTATATGTATATGGTGAGTCGCAATTATGACTATATCGTCAGCATTAGTTACAGTTTAAGCATTATCTTAGCAAAGCAAAAATATAAATATTTACCTAATTCACCATTATACAGATCTATATATTTTAATATGTGTTTCAGGATTAACGCATATATTTAAATTCCTTAAAATTTCCTTTTACGGAATATTACCGGAAATTGTCCCAAGAATGTTCCAAAAATTAAAAAATCAAATTTAGGTGCTATAAAACATTTTTGTCGCATTGCGATGCGTGCACATTTTTCACAATATTTAAAAATAAAAGTAACTTTTGAATTACACTTTTCGTATAGTTATGTAACATACGCGACATTAAGCAACTTGTTCCGTCGCGTCTTACGTCTCAAGTATAGTCGGGGTATGTAAGGGTTATTATACTTACCTGAATGATGTTGCTGGCTGCTATGGGAATGGCGATATCCGTTCCCCGACATTCCCTGCGTGGCTCGGTTTTTAGGTAAGTTTCGCATAGGTTAGCAATATCGCAACATTTGACTATTCATGATCATGCAAAAGAAAGTAATTCTAATCGGCGCCGATATCGGCGATTTGACACTATGGTAGTCGTCGACCCCGCAATATGATAGATCAGCGGAATAGTCAAATTTAATAATCCCGATTGTTATATTGCCACCTCCTTAAAACTTATCTATATTCGAAAAATATAATTAAGTTAAAAGTTCGAAACTTACCTAATATCTTATCGCTAAACTTATCAACTAACAATTTAATAAAATTGTAACCCTAATTACCACTATATTGTCTTCGGTCAGGGATTGTCTTAGAAAGTGGGCAGGGCCAGGGGTGTTCACACTACTGTAATGTTGTGGGGTGGGGGTTGGGGCTATGTTCACTGCACTATGTTCACTAATGGGGCTCGAGACGGCTTGTATCTGGGGGTAAATGCTGGCGGTAGTCACGGCTGCTTCTACGTCTGGTGTCGTCATTCTCGCTTGTAATGTAGTTAGTAAATACCTATTGGCCAGGGCATTCTATAGACTGGCACACCATACTCTGCGTTTATTGGGCTGGTCGCCCGCTACTTCCTTCAGGGTGAAGAAGTTCATCACCACCCCGGCAATATTGCTTAAGAACGACGCGACGGAGTACAACAACATCAATATGGAGAAAACATTCCCCAATCTGGAAAGGACACCCCAGACCTCCTCTGCAGCATGGGCTTCTTAGCGAACTCACTCTTGCTGAATACATTAGGTAGGTGAAAAGACTGGGTGTCCACTTCCGCGTTTGTGACTCGTCGCGTCACCACGTTCATTACAGCCTTCCGCTCTGTGGGGAACATTAGCTTATGCTGGAACGCTTCCATATGTTCCCGCTAGTATATTCCGTGATAGCTAATGGGTGATATCTTCATCATGGGAATAGCCTCATTCTCTTCGTTGGTGTCCAGTCTGATGGGTGCAGGTTGCGCTTGACGTACCTCGGGGAATATCCACCCATTTGTTCTCCAAATGAAACAGAACTGGTAAACGAGCATCACAGTCCACCTGCGTACCGTTCTCTTGGATAATATGGGTAATAGGGGTCATGAACTTTGACTGATTCCGATATACAATTGGCAGTTCTTGGAAACATGACTCTGCTTGGCGATATTCCACGATTTTCGCTGGACAGCGAGCTATATATAGTACTTCACCCAGTACCCGGCCAACATGTCCCACTGCCTTTTTCACTAGATAGCTGACTAGATCCGGTGATTCCAATGCCAAGGCTAACCGGTTGCGCATTATCTTCTCTCGTAGCCGACAGCGTTTCAAGATGGAGTCATAAATGCGATCGCTTATCTGGCGTTGCACAGCAATCTCTAGAAACAGTAATTTCGTCAATACTTGAACCATGAGATCAGTGTTCTGATTGACTATTGTCGATTTTTGGTAAAAGAACCCTAACGACGTCTCAACAATTATCAACATCCGGCTCTGCTCAGTGCGCCAGACTGGTTGGTGGCACAAGACTTCCGGCTTTGTCAGTTGTAGAGCGAAAACTGTGTCGTGAGTCTCTACAATGACGTATTGCGTGACCGGTTTCCCGCTGGTAGCGTTCAAAGTGAGAATGGTAGCTTTCCCTTCATATAGGACATCAATTCTCCGACTTTGGCAGCGATCCGCGAGCTCAACTTCCCAGATGGCCTCGCCTTCCATGTCATCGAAGCAGTATTTATCGCTGAATGGGCAGATAGTTCCTGTTCGCAAGTTTAATCTGTCCTCTTCAATATTCACTAAAGCCGTGTAGTCATGTAGTCGGATGGTGATAGCCGCACTGACGATGACGTCCTCATACGTAATTTCATTATCGGTATAACGCATTCCCTTGCATTTCCCACTGGTTTACAGGTGGCCAGCTGTAGTGGTAGAAATCTCAGTTGTCCTGTTTAGATTAAGCCCAGATACGATGCCTGTCCCGGTGCCTGTTAAGTCGATCCCTTGGAAGTTAGTGGGCTTCCAGACACGCCTCGATCTTCACGCAGTGAACATAGCGAGCCAAACCTCCTCGAACGACGCTCGTGTGACAGTGCATTCCACAATGTTCAATCAGCTGCTGGATAGTGACCATGCACGTATACACGTGTACTTCCGCATATTTCCTCTCTTGAATTAGCTGAATCCGTTTATCCACTGTCTTTGAGTAACTTCGAGGATCCGTGCATGCCTGTATATCCAGCGACAGTTCGGTATCCGGATGGGCACAGTCGTACGCAATAAGTTCTGTCTTAACCCTTAATATTCAGTCTGACGCGAACATTTGCACGAGCTAGACGTGCGTTTCCTCGCTCATGCGAGTAGTATTGCTTACATTACAAATAGAATTACACATACCTCAATTTGTGTATTACTTAATTATACAAACGCAGCAAATTTAAATCGTTTATTAAATAGTTTTATTTTAAATACGTAACTGGGTCACCATGAAAGGTGATCCAAAAACAGTTGCTAAAATTATACAAAGAACCGACGGCAAATATTCAATAATTCCACCATCAGGGAAGAAAGCTATACCTGCTGAACTAAAGAACTTGGAATTTATCCCACCAACGCCTCCTTTGCCATCCACAGAGCACGTACCAGCGAGGTCGGTCACTCAACTCTACGAACAGGCTTCAACATCTCACGCACCCCAACAAACGACCAGCATAATGAATACCGAAGGATCGCCCTCCTTCTCAAAAAGCGCAAAAATAGTAAGATCTCCCATTTTTACTAGGAAATTATCAAACTTCGAACCTAACATAGTACCACCAACACCCCCACCATGAGAGCAAATAGCAACCCCTACGGAAAGTCTAAATGAACAAGAAATCGCTACGACCTTAAACACCCAGTTGATCTCGGAACCTGCACTACTAGATAAAACTGAAGACAGCTGGACAGTTATCAATTCAAGAAAGAGCAAAATATCCAGCCCGGAAGAAAATAGAAACGTAAAACAGAAAACCCTAACAGACTACTGGCTCAACGGACCAGAAACCTCAAATAAATTTGAAAAACTAAATATAGAAGAATTAATTGAAGAAGATATTAGCCCTGAAATTGTTAAACCTCCACCAATTTTCGTACACGGCATAGGAAACATAAAGCCTCTGACTGACCTCTTGAACCTTCACGCAAAAGACAATTACGTAATTAAGATTATTGGAAGTTCGCAAGCAAACATCCAACTGAACGAGCCTAGATTTTATCGTGTAATAACGAAAGAACTAGAAGAAAAAAAAAACAGAATTCCATTCATTTCAATCAAAATCGGAAAGAAAATTCAAAGTTGTGCTACGTGATCTTCACCACACTGTTGACATCGAAGAATTAAAGAAAGAAATACACTCATATGGACACAATGCATTAAATATATGGAACATTAAGCATAAAATAACAAAAGTCTCTCTACCTATGTTCTTTGTTGAGTTGCAACAAAAGGACAATAATAAAGAAATTTACGACATTAAATACATTATGCACTCGAAAATCAAATTTGAACCTCCACGTCAAAAAAGAGAAATACCTCAATGTACAAGATGCCAAAGATTTAACCCTACAAAAATGTTCTGCAACCTTTCACCACGTTGCGTGAAGTGCACTGGTGTTCATCTGACTAGAGACTGCTCCAAACAAGATAAAAGTACTGCCGCAACCTGCACCAACTGTGGAGGAAACCACCTAGCGAACTACAAAGGCTGTAGTGTCTTTAAAGAAATACAGTCACATAAGTTTCCACCTCTTAGACAAAAACGGAATACGGTCAACCATAACATAACCGGAAATCCAACACAACCAGGCGTATCATACGCCCAAAAGACAAGAGCTAAGGTCCAACAGACACAAGAAGAACATAACATACAACAAAATTTAAATCATACTTCCGACAAACAGCAAGATATTAAATTAGAAGCTATGATGATCGAACTGATGGAGCGCATGGACACCATGCTAAATCTCCTCACTACCCTTGTGGCTAAAATGAAATAATGCCCCAGCTCCTAAAAATCGCTCTCTGGAACGCCAATGGTCTTGGACAACACAGCCAAGAAGTACAAATTTGTATAGCAGAACACAGCATAGATATGATGCTCATTTCCGAAACTCACTTTACAATTAAGACGTATCTGCAGATACCAGGATACTCAATATACAATACTAAACACCCAGATGGAACTGCCCATGGAGGCACTGCCGTAATCATCCGACAGCAAATTAAACATAATGAACTAAATAAATACCAGCACGAACATCTCCAAGCTACTAGCATTGTAATTAACGAAGAGACAACAGGACCTCTAATTATCTCAGCTGTCTACTGTCCACCTAGACACACAATTAACAAAGCACAATTTAAAGGCTTTTAAACACTCTGGGGTCTATATTAATAGCTGGAGGTGACTACAATGCGAAACATCCCTACTGGGGTTCACGACTGACCACCCCTAAAGGTAGACAACTCTACCAAGCAATGAAATAGAATAATCTACATCATGTATCTACTGCTCAACCTACATACTGACCTAGCGACTGAAGAAAAGTTCCGGATCTCATAGACTTTTGTGTAATTAAAAGCGTGTCATCACATTATCTGAATGCCGAAAGTTGCTTAGACCTATCATCGGACCACTCTCCAGTCATAATTACTGTAAATAGGCAAATAACAATAAAACAAAAACCTCCATCACTTATTAGTAAAAAAAACAGCCTGGCACACATTCAGAAATCTGCTGGACAACAGGCTTTCGCTCGAAATATCACTAAAAACCGAACACGAAATAGACGAAGCCATAGAATTCCTAAATGACGCAATACAAGTATCAGCATGGGGCGCAACACCGGTACAACACGCCAATCAAAAACGAGAAAATTGTCAAAAATCGTTAGGAACATCGTCTCTGAAAAACGGAAGCTACGCAAACAATGGCAAATAACAAGATCACCACAGGACAAAACAAAACTTAACTAGGCAATAAAAGTAGTCAAAAGGCTACTAAGCAACCTGCGAAATAAATCTGTCGAAGAATACTTAGAAAATCTCACCCCGTCAGCATCCACAGACTATTCCCTCTGGCGAACAACAAAATAGCTCAAACAACCGGAACAGTTAAATCGACCCTTACTCCTAGCAAATGGAAGCTGAGCCATAACCGACCAGTCAAAAGCGAACACATTTGCGCAACATTTATCATCAGTATTCCAACCCTTCCCTAGTGAAATTTCGGTAGAAGAAGAACAGGAAATCCTGCAGTACCTAGAGACCCTGCTTGCCTATAGTCAAATTAAAAACTAGTGAAATAAAAAACGCTATAGCAAATCTTGACCCCAAAAAAGCTTCAGGATATGACCTAATAACAGGAAGGATTCTACAAGATGTAACGTAAAAATTTTTACCTTTCGTTTTTCTCGTCTTGTCTATCTCTTAAATCTAATCTTCTCTACATCTTTCGCTTTCTTAATGTTTTCTTTAAAGTTTACTCAGACTTGGCTCAATGGTTAAATTGGTGGATTGTTTTCAGCAATTTTAACTAATGGTAACCTCACTGTTAAACGTCAACAACCACGTGACTAAGTACGGTTTATATTAGGGAATAATTAATGACATATTTGGATATTTAATTACATTCAATTTAATATAAATAGGATTACAACTGAGTAAACTTCCATATATTCGTTTCCTTTCTTCTATGCTATTTTCTCTCTCTTTTCACTTTCTTTTGTTGTTAATCAGAGGAATTCTGATTTTTGGAAATTGAAGGATTTTTGATTAGGAGTTGCTAGGGTTAAAAAAAAAACGAAGCATATTAATAATAATAACAACAATGAGAGTTTTTGAGTTACGGTAAAAGAGTGTTTATTTTCCATTTTACTCAAGTCGAGTTATCCGTAAAGGGATTAAGGAAAGCACCTCTTATTTTCTATCGCGGAGTGTAGTGTTGCGTTGTGCGTAATTTCAGTTTTACCTCCGGTGGAATACCTGTAAAGGGATTAGTTCGTGGCTCAAATTCTCTGTTGCTGATAATTATCAGCTCTGTGCGACGAGAAGCCAACAGTCGTCCTACCAGTTTATCGTCTTCGGTTTTGGTTCGTTTTCTTCGCCCGGAGTACCTGGTCAATAGATTTATCACCCATTCTTCCACGGGAATCGTCGCCGCCCACCTCTGAACAAAGGAGTGAGAGAGTGGAGCAAACAAGATAAGTACTGCCATAGTCTTTTCTTTTCATTTTTAAGCTTAATTTGTTTACATTTAAACAGAGATTAAGATAATGATTATAATTTAATTTATTGATGAGACCATTTGAGATCATGATATTTCTGTAAATATACTTTGTTAGTGCATGTGACTTAGTTTTACAAATGTATATTTAATATATATATTTACGTCTGGATTCTGCGTATTCCTTGAGCGTTTATGCAGACGCTGATTTAAGATGTCCACTGAATGATATCCATTACTTTTATTTTGCGGTAAATTATTATAATTTATATTACGCACTTATAGGCGTATATTGGGCCGATTCGTCCGGTTCGTATCGCTTTATTTCTTTACCGTGATTTACCTGTCTACGATGAAATGTATGTGTATTATGTGAACCGAGTTGATCAACAAGGGCTATAAAACGTAGGAAATTGTTCTTACCGGGTAAAGTGATGAGTAGAACATAGCGGCTCAAGAATTATCGTCTTTATTTTAGTACGGACATCCGCGTGTGTCACGTCTGTAGATTCACCTCACGGATACGGAATTCACACAACGACTAAATTAAAAATTGTTAATAATCACTGTTACCTTAAGAGTTTAACGAACATTGTACCGTTATATTTACATGTTGCTAATAATAAATCCAGCATTTCAACTTTATTGGCTTCCTTGTTTGTTTCAACCAATCTTTCCTTCAGCAGTTTGTGACGCCATTTTAGGAAAGAGAACCGTTGATTATATAACGTGTATTTGGGGGAAAACAACGTTTGTTAATCGTACCAATACTATGGAATCCTAGGGACTTTCGCGTTTTAGTTTTGTTGAGGTAAGCACTATATTTAAATGAAAGAAGCCGGCACCCTCAGCTTGACCGAGGATTTTTGGTTACGGTGTCGATAGGCACGTAACAAAGAACTTTCTTTCAAAGGAATCAAGCTGATAACAATGATCTGTAACTCAGTCCTAAGATTAGAATACTTTCCTTCTCAGTGGAAAGTAGCCCAAATTATCCTTATACCCAAGCCTGGAAAACCACCACAAGAAGTAAGCTCCTACAGACCCATCAGTCTCCTTCCTATAATCTCCAAACTTTTCGAAAAGTTATTGCTTAGGCGTCTAAAGCCAGTCCTAGAAGAACAAGACATAATTCCGAATCACCAATTCGGATATCGTACGCAACACGCAACGATTGAACAAATCCACAGAGTCATGAACGAAATACGCAAAAATCTAGAAGAGACAAAATACTGCTCAGCTGCCTTCTTAGATATAAGTCAAGCTTTCAATAAAGTCTGGCACTCCGGGCTATTTTTTTAAATTAAAATAATCCTACCACATAATTACTACCAAATCCCCAAATCATACCTTTCCAACAGATACTTGTATATTAAATATAAAGATAAACAAACCAGACTCTACCCAATAGAATCCAGTGTCCCACAAAGTAGTGTACTGGGACCAATATTATATCTCCTATACACAGCCGACCTGCCAACATCAGAAACAATATTCATCGCAACATTCTCCGATGATACTGCAATACTTGCCTCTCACGAAGATCGCAACGTGGCCACAAGATACCTCCAAGCACATCTGAACAAAATTCAACCATGGTTAACAAAATGGAGAATTAGGGCAAATGAAACCAAATCTACCCATGCCACATTTACAATGAGAAAAGAAACCTGTCCTTCTGTGACACTGTACGGCAAGCCCCTCCCACAGACAGAAAAAGCAAAATATCTAGGCATGCACTTAGATCGTCGTTTAACATGGAAAAAATGCATTTGGACAAAAAGAAAACAACTTGGCCTGAAATTCAGTCGCGTGTACTAGCTAATAGACCGTAAATCTCAACTCTCAACAGAATACAAAATTCTTCTTTACAAGACTATTCTCAAACCAGTCTGGACGTACGGAATCCAATTATGGGGTACCGCCAGTAACTCTAACATTGAAATCCTGCAGAGATTTCAGTCCAAAGTGCTCCGCTCTGTCTTTAATGCGCCATGGTTCGTCAGCAACGCTATAATTCACCGCGATCTCTCCATAGTGACAATGAAAGAAGAAGTTAAAAACTTCATTGAGAAATATCATAGCAGATTACGTGCGCATCCAAATACTTTAACAAGTAATTTGCTGACAGTGAAAATAAAAAAACGCTTAAAACGTGATAACATATTTGACCTACCTAATAAATGTAACTTACAATTTCAATGTTTTTAGTGTCATCATACCTGTTTTGCAGAGGCGACAGAAAAAAATCCACCTATCAAATTCCCTACCTATCATGCAGAGTCGACAGAAAAGGAGCCAGTTAGCAAATTCCCGTCAAGGTGACTAGAAAAAGTCACCAACATTGACACAATTAGCACTTAATCTAGAATAAGAAGAGGACTATTACAGGATAGCACCCTCTACATGCCAATGTATTTTTGTACATCTTACTATCAGTTTTACTGAATGTCAGTTACTTAGACAGATTGTAAATAAAAATGGGTTATAAAAAAAAACCTCCTTAAGATTAAACATAACCAAATTGCTTGGGTTATAGTGTGGACCATCTTGGAATCTATAACAGTACATTAGGTATTATATAACATATATTTTAAATACGACCATCTCGAATCCAGGGCAAGTCGGATACTGGGCCCCGACTTCGAGTTTGTCTACTAGGTGTTTTAAGTTCGGGTTGAGACTCTAGTACAGTTCTGTTACTTTCGTCTAACCGAGGGGTCGGGCAACTATTTCTACTTAAACGTTCTGACGTAACTAAGGAACTGTTGTGCCTATCTATATCATATGGCGGAGCCGTTGGTGTTGGTTGCACTCGAGTATGGTGTGAGGTAGGTAACGGAATAAATAGGCTGATGCCAGCGGCAGTATCAGTTTCCCGTACGTTGTCCGCTATCGGAGTCACGGCCAAACGTTCCAACTCTCCATGGTCAATAAGCAAAGTTTTTACCGGTTTACCTGGACTTTTTGTTCCTTTCGCCCAAAAATTTCTTTTATTTTGGCCGTGACTCCTTCTATTTCGTAGATTCTATACGGTCCTGACCATATTTTCGCTAAATTTGCACTCGTACCTACTTTTATAACTGGCGTGTACAAATAGACCCGATTTCCTGGCCTTAATGTTACTGGAACCGATTTCATGTTAAAAATTTTATGAACCCGATCAGTTACCCGCTCTAAATGTTCGTGCGATTTATGATGTGCAATTTTTAATCTTTGCATGCATTCGGCAGCAAAATTCTGATCGGTGTCGTATCGTGTCTCACTATTTCATCAAATGGGAGCTCGACATCCCGACCATACATCAAGTAGAATGGACTATCTCCTAGTGCTGAGTGCGTCATTCCAATAATATGCTGACACAGCAAAGGCAAGCCATTCATCCCAATCCCTGTGGTCATCATTTATGTAAAGCGAAAGCATGTCTTTCAAAGTACGGTGAGATATCTCAAGGCTACCATGTGTCTGCGGTCTGTACGCCGTTGTATACAGTCTCTCGATATTTAGAAGCTGACATATCCCTTTAAATAATTTTGGAAATGGTCGCCTAGCAGGGGTGAATATAATTAGGGGAGCTGGACGTAAATGTGGAGAAGTTTTTGGTTGCGCGCACGAGATACATTTGTTGACATATTGTTTTACGTCGCCACGTAAATTTGGCGAAAAGAATCTACAGTAAAAGCGCTCGTATGTCTTTTCTATTCCCGTATGTGTCCGGATAAAGGTGAGTCATGACATGCTTGCAACACAAATTTACGTAATTTCTCTGGTACAACTAGTCTATTGGATCATAATTTGGTCGAAACAATATCTTGACTGGTCTGATTCGCGAAATGGCATCGGCGTTAGAATGAGTCTTCCCTGGTCTGTATTCCATTTGAAAATCATGTTCCGATAATAAAAGAGACCAGCGCATTAACCGATTGTTGGGTTCTTTTGTTTTCATTAACTACTTTAAGGGTTGATGATCGACAATGACCTGAAAAAAAAAGAAATGTTTTATCCCCCATACTAACGCTAGGCATTCCCGTTTCGTCGTGCAATAATTCTTTTCCGCGTTATTAAGTTGTCGGCTTGCATAAGCCACTGGCATCTCATTTCCGTCATATTCCTGACATAAATTGGCGCTAATCGCAAAACCGGACGCGTCCGTGCAAAGTATAAAAGGTCTTTCAAAGTCTGGATATTTTAGGAGAGGAGCTTGGATTAATGAATCCCGAAGTGTCTCAAATGCAGCTTGAGCTTGCTTTGTCCATAAAAATCTGGCATCTTTCTTAATTAGTTGAGTCAGTGGAATGGCCGTTTCGGCAAATCCTTATATGAATCGTCTATAAACTCCGACCAACCCCAAAAACGTACGAATTTCAGTGACGGAAGTAGGGACTGGGTATTTCTTGACCGTTTCAAGTTTTTCCGGATCAGGGTTCACCCCCGAATTACTCACTATATGCCCCAGATATTTAGTCTCCGTTTTCATGATTTTACATTTATTCGGGTTAAGTGTAAGGTTCGCGTCCCGTAATCTATCGAAGATCAAAGGGTTAGTTTCCCAATGTTTCTGGACGTCATCCGCACTTGAACATATGATGTCGTCGAGATAAACGAAACAATGCGTCACCGTCAAACCAGACAAAACTGTATACATCAGCCGCTGCCACGTGCTTGGGCTGTTAGCTAGACCGAAAGGCATGCGCTTGAATTCGTAATGTCCCCAAAGTACCGAAAATGCCATTTTTTCCTGATCACTTGGATCTACTCCCACTTGCCAATACCCTTTGATTAATTCTAAGGTCGTGAATCTAGCCGCTTTCCCCAATTGATCTAAGGTATCTTGCAAGTTAGGAATAGGAAAGAAATCCCGTTTCGTTAATGCGTTCAATCCGCGATAATCGATACAAAATCTAAACCTTTTCTCCCCGTTGTCACCTTGTTTCTCTACTAGTACGACTGGGGAGGACCAAGGAGAGGAGGATTCGGTAACGATGTCATCAGCTAACATGCCATCAATTAAGGATTTAAGGGTGGAACGTCGACTTAAAGGTACCCGATACAGTGCGCGCGCGACCGGTTTGGCGTTTTCTAGTGAAAATCCGGTGTTGTACATTATTAGTTTTTCCTAGCGGTTTATCTTTAATTTTGAAAATGTCGGCATATTTACTAAGGAATTCCGTCCTAATCTGTCACTCGTTCGTGTTGAGATGACCTAGGTCAATCTCGGATGATAGCGTGTAATTTGATAGAGTGTTTATACATGCTATGTCTCGCGGTGTCGCGGTCAGCGTACTTAATTCTGCTGACTTCAGTTACATTTAATATTTTAATCACGATATTTTCTAGAAGTGATTTCCGGTCTATTAACATTCGTGCTCCTAGAACTCCCTGAAAACCTAATTCTAATGGTTCTAGTACATATAGCCCGCACGGAGTTCGGTTATTAAGATAAGCTATTCCCGTCGCTATATGTCGGGGAGGAATCACTAAGTCCTCCCTTAAACGTACCTGAAATATCTTCGATAGATTTTTATTTATTTTTTGATTAGAAGGTGTTTGAACCTCGATTTGGTTCCGATCTACATCTTCTACGAATTGAGGCATTAGAGTGTTTTCACTCTCTTCCGCATCCGGACACCTATGGTTACTGTCCCGTTTAATTTTGTCGATCAAATTTACATTTGATCTCGCGCTTGCATTGCTCCTGCTTTCAGACATGGGCAAACCCATACCGTTCAATAATTACATCTTTAAAGAAATCTAAAAATACTTTATGCTTTCTTAAAAAGTAAACTCCGATCAGTCCATCTGTTGTAAAACACAACTGATCTGGACATACAATAAAGCGATGTTTTAGTTTCTGTAATCCGAACTGGCAGTTAAGAATTTTCAATAGCCATTATTTTAAAACCAATACTCTTTTGGAAATAAAATTTCAAACAAAAGTTATGCGAAATATTAAAACCTTTAATATTTGTTCAAACAATTTTTCTATAACTGCAACAAATTTTGAGTAATTGCAGAAACCACAAAAAATTACTAGAGTAAACAGGCATTTCACTCACTCACACTCACTCACTCACACACTCACACTCACACTCACACTCACACTCACACTCACACTCACACTCACACTCACACTCACACTCACACTCACACTCACACTCACACTCACACTCACACTCACACTCACACTCACACTCACACTCACACTCACACTCACACTCACACTCACACTCACACTCACACTCACACTCACACTCACACTCACACTCACACTCACACTCACACTCACACTCCCACTCCCACTCCCACTCCCACTCCCACTCCCACTCCCACTCCCACTCACACTCACACTCACACTCACACTCACTCTCACACTCACACTCACACTAACACTAACACTCACACTCACACTCACACTCACACTCGCACTCGCACTCGCACTCGCACTCACACTCACACTCGCACTCGCACTCACACTCACACTCACACTCACACCCACACTCACACTCACACTCACACTCACACTCACACTCACACTCACACTCACACTCACACTCACACTCACACTCACACTCACACTCACACTCACACTCACACTCACTCACACTCACACGCACACGCACACAAAGACGTTATTTCAAAAATACCCGGAATCGATTCAAGGAAAGTCAAAACGTATATTGCAGTTAAAATTTCGAGAGAAGAAAGTAAAAATGCGATGAGCATGAAAGAAGGTACACATGAAATGCCACAGTCTCGCAGCACTATGAAATATAAGCAAATTTATTGTAACTGCGGGAATTCCACAGCACTGTAGAGCGCACAGAAAAGAAACCTTTATTACTTTAGTCCAAGTCTATGACGGTAGATTGTATTGCCCAACAGTGATTGAAATATTTTCATTCAGCATTAAGCTTGACTCATAAGGAATATTCCCAGTTCAAGCACTAGTTCATGAACTAGTCCAGCAACCTGTAGTTGCGCAACCTCCAAATTTCTTGAGTGTTCTTGTGTATTACACTGGGCAACATATTTTAGCAACATAACTAGTTATATTATATTTTATAATAACATAAATCAACAAAGGTTGGTCGTCTCTGACAGTTATAGAAATCCTCTTTGTCGATAACTTCGTGTTTATTGCTTAATATTCTGTTTGTTTACACTTTCTGTTTCTTATTGGAAATATTAATAATTATTCTTTAAAAATTAATCGTAAAAAGGCTTATTTACGTGAAATTCGTTTGTTTTTTAATAATTGTCTGATGAATACACCAGCTAATTAATTTTTATTTAATACATTTTGTTGCAAATGTACAAATTACAAGTTTTATGCAAAAATTTAAATAAATATTTACAATTTTTAGGAGAAAATACCCATTTATAAATGTTCGTATAAAGTTATAAACAAAAATAATAATTATCTAAAACAATTAAATATAAATAAAATGTACAGAATAAATTACAAAAAAAAGTAATCAAACATATTGTGTGAGCCGTAAGTAATCGGTAATTTCGTGTATGCCGATTTTGGTAAACTACCTTAAAGACGTTAAATAAAAATCCTAATTGTACGAAAGCCCACGCTAAACAGAAGACTTATTCTTCACTACAATGAACACCACGCAGAAGACCGCGCTACACAGAAGACAACCAGAAAAATTGCGCTTGGTTATATGAAAATTAACTAGAATCACTAAATGTTGCATGTTGCCACCTTTCAATTTCTCTACTTTGCATTCATGCCATCTCCATATCCATTTTGCTTTCATTCACAATCCTTTTCGTATCTCTTTTCATAGATTTATATTCAGTCAAGCAAGGATCATGAATATCTGTTGGACTTTGATGTTTCGATGATATTGATGAGAATAAAAGAAACTCTAGACTATTCGTTTTTTATTGTATTTAGTTTTCAAAAGAATTATTTTATTGACAGACATATACTAAAAAGAAATTAATGATAATCTGACTATTTATTATTGTTGTTATATCAACCACTAGAAAAAAAGAAACAATCAAATTATATCAGCCAAAGGATACTATATCTAAAATAATTAAACTTCAACACTCCTCCTTTATTATTTTTCCTTTCAGGTATTGAAAAATCTTCCGGTTAAGGGGTTTTGTTAATATATTTGCGGATTAATCCGAACTCTTCACGTGTTGCAGTTGTATTGTCTTTCCAATGTGTTCCTTTATGAACTTCCTTGATATGTCTATATGTTTCTTACCTTTTGTCACTCGACCTTCGCTGGTGTTTCACAACATGTGAATAGCTGACTGGTTGTCTATATACAAGGTAGTGGGCAGGTCCAAGTTTTGCATCTTCAATTCTTTGCCGATACGACGAATCCAGCAGAAGTCGTCTATGGCAGAGACAGCTGCTCTGTACTCTGCTTCTGCAGTTGAAGTAGCTACGAGACGCTGTTTCTGAGTGCTCCAGATTATTGGTCCTCCACTTATAATTAGTACTCCACTGGTTGAGTGCCCTGAGATAGAGTCACCTCCGTAATCTGAGTCAGTGTACTCTGTCAATGGATCATTCCTTTCGAAAAATATTCCGGAAGTGTATGTACCCTTCAAATACTGGAAAATGCGTTTGATCATTTTCCAGTGGCTAACCATCGGCCTGTTGTTGAATCTGCTTAGGTAATTCACCGCAAAGCTGATATCCGGACGAGATATTGTGCACAAGTACAGCAGGCTTCCTATTGCTTCGCGATATGGAACGGATTTTGGCAGAGGCTCGTCGTTTACATAATCGCCTTGACCAGTAACCATACCTCGCCCCATTGGAGTTGATGCCGGATTACATTTTTCAAAATTGAAACGTTGAAGAATTTTCTCTGTATACCTTGAGTGATTTACAAAGATACTATTCGACTGTATTACGATCTGCATTCCAAGATATGTCAATTTTTCTTGGAGCGTCTTTTTGAAGGTAATTTCGAATTCCTGATTTATCTTAATTAAGGTTTTATATAGATCATCCTCCTGCGTGGCTGCTACAAGTCCGTCATCAACAAATAGTACAATTAGAATACTACTATCTTGATTGTAATATATACATGGATCATCATCCGTACTAACAAATTTCAATGAGTTTAAAAATGTCGATATTTTTTCATTCCAGTTTTTAGGAGCCTGTTTTAAGCCATAAAGGCTCTTATTCAATTTGCAGACGCGGTTCGTTTTATCATCAAAACCTTCCGGCTGATACATATTGTAACGTCGTTTCGTACGCGTTACTGGCTTTGCGCACGCTGCGGTAATTTTTTCTCGGGCGCCAATCAGAAGGAGGGGGGAAACTTTGATACGGTATTTGGTGGAGGAGTAAGGGAAGGGGCGGAGACAGTGCGTGCGGGTCCGGGATAGCTCGGTGGAGGTTATGTCCAGGTTCCGTGTAATCAGTGAATAACTTTAGTTTTTAAACGGTATTTATTTTTGGTAAAAACACAGGGTACAACTTAATATACCCTATCGGAGACGGTGTTGCGGATGCTAAAACGTTGGTGAGACACCTAGAGGGAGGTAACATAAGTTCTACCTTCGGTGGCAACACCTGCGGTATTATAACAAGAAACTACGAGGTAATCCTTTGGCGGAAACGCCGGCCAGACACCTGGAGAACAGTTAAATAAGGTTAACCTTTGGTGGACACACCTGCAGGTACTATAATAAGAAACTACTAGGTAATCCCTTGGCGGACACGCCGGCAAGATACCTGGAGAACAGTTACACAGTGGTTACCCTCGGTGGACACACCTGCAGGTACTATAATAAGAAACTACTAGGTGATCTCTTGGCGGACACGCCGGCGAGATACCTGGAGAACAGATAGACAGAGTTTTACCCTCGGTGGACACACCTGCAGGTACTATAATAGAAACTACTAGGTAATCTCTTGGCGGACACGCCGGCGAAATACCTGTAGAACAGATAGACAGAGTTTTACCCTCGCTGGCCACACCTGCAGGTACTACAGTAAGACTACTAGGTGATCTCTTGGCGGACACGCCGGCAAGATACCCTAAGAATAGTTAAATCCAGCAATACAAATAAATACGGTAGTTAGTTCGTCTCACCAATTGTTTTGCGGCATCGATATGGCTATCAATATCAACGGAGAATTATAAGCGGAATGATACGGTGTGTTGATAAACGGTGCGGTCCTTTGCGTTAAGCATACGGTGATCGACTGTGTTTTGATAAGAGATGTAGGCCATTTTTATATCAATCGGGGTATAGGTGAATACATGAGTAAAACAAAGATAAAAATACTATCCAAACCGATTTTTGGTTTTGAGTAGATAACGGACAGAAAATATCGGCAGAGACTAGTATTTTTGGTCGATGACCTGACTTTAACAATTCTTAAAAACAAAAATGCATCGGCCGGGCTCGAACCACCGACCCACAGAACCATTCATTTTCATTTTGAAATTCTTTTATTTATTTTTATTTATACAAATATTATTTAATATTAAATAATATGGAAACACATGATTGGTTTTATCAGAGCTCCTACTCACAAAAGGGAGTGTATATCTGTGTATGAGTGTATATTGCGTTGTGTGCTTAAAACATTGTGTTATTGTCTGTTACATTTTGATTTACATTATATTCGTGTTAAGATTGTGTTTTATGGGAAAAGGGGGAACAAAAACCCATTTAAATGCATGGCATTTTAAATAAAACTTATAAACTAACTTAACTAATTTAAAATTTAACAATACTGATGATTCTATGGACATTAAATTTATGCGAAATGTGCTGTAACTGTGGTTGACTCTATTGTTGTATAGTGATGCGTGTTGTGTGTTGCATAGTTGTTGTGTGTGTCTGTGTTACGTGTTCGGCTCATGGAGGCTTTCCGAAAATATGGGTAGTGTCTGGTAGGGGAGCTTATGCTTTAATCTATGTGTTGTGTTGTCGTGTCTTAATTTTGTGATGTGTTTTGTGAGTGTGTTTGAGTTTAATTGTGTTTTATAAAATTTTTGTGATATTTGTTTTATGTATTGTGTTATGTAGGGTATGTTTGCGATTTCGTGTAGGTCTGTTTGTTGTGTTTATCGTCCAGAGCTGGTGGCCAGTCTTAAGCATTTATTCTGGAGACGTTGCAATGGGATTAGTGCGGTTGCCGAAGCGTTGCACCAAACTGGGGCTGCGTATGTTAGTATGGGGCGAATGATTGCGGTGTACATGAGGATTTTATTTTTTATAGAAAGGGAACTGTTTTGAACTAGGATAGGATAGAGATTTCGGATTACGTGTTGGGCTTTTTTAATTGTGTGTGATATGTGTGGGCCATGTCTTAGTGTTCGGTATAAGTGTGTGCCTAGGTATTTAACCGTGTGTGTGGGCGTTATTTTTTGTTTTTGTATTTGTAGTGGTGTGATTACTTTGTTTAGTGTGAATTTGCGTGAAAAGACAATGTTTCGGTTTTTGTGGCGTTGATTTTAATTTTCCACTTCTCCGAGTAGCGTTGTAGTATATCTATGTGTATTTGTAGTTGTTTGTTGGCCACCTGCGCACTGAACGAGTGCGCGTAGATGGCCGTGTCGTCTGCGTACAGAGCCGTGTTAGTGTTTTGGAAAGTGGGGAAATCGCTTAGGTATAGGTTGAATAATTTGGGTCCAAGGACGCTGCCTTGGGGGACTCCTGCCATTATGGGTTTAGAGGTTGAGAGAGAGTTGTTTATTTTGGTTTGGAAGGATCTGTTGGTTAGATATGAGTGGATAAGTTTTATTAGGATTGGTGGAAAATGGTTATTGATTAATTTGGCCATGAGCCCTGCTACCCAAAGCTTATCGAAAGCTTTTTCGATGTCTAGCAGGGCCATGACCGTAACTTTACTTTGGTTAAATTGGGTAGCGATATCGGTTGCGATCCTGCATACTTGCTGTACAGTATTGTGCCTAGCCCTAAATCCAAATTGGATGTCGGGGGTAATTTTTCGTCCTGTATCGATATCGTCTACCCGGGAAAGGATGACCTTTTCGGTCAGTTTGGAGAGGGTATTAAGGAGGCTAATTGGTCTATAATTGCCGGGGTGGTGAGGATCTTTATTTGGTTTTAAGATGGGGTAGATTATGGCATTCTTCCATGCTGCTGGGAAATGGTGAAGTTTAATGATGGAATTTATGATGTACGTTAATTGTACGATGGATTTTCGGGATAGGTTTTTTAAGATGAGGTTTTCTATGCGGTCTGGTCCGGGAGCTTTGCGATTGGGCAGGGTGCGGATTATTTTGGTGAGTTCTCTAGGGTTTGTAAGGAGTTTTGCGAGGATTGTGTGTGTTGTTTGGTGTGTTGTGCTTAAAAAGTGTTGTGTCTCTTGCAGGATTTGCTCATGCGTTTGTGTGTGCGGTGTGTCAATTACGTGTACGTTCGCTAGTTCATTAGCAATGGCTTCTGCCTTTTCTGGGTCAGAAGCCGCTGTGGTTGCGTTTGTAAGTGTGAGTGTGGGTATTGGGGTGCATTGTTTTTTGAGGTTTTTGGTGAGCTTCCAAAGGGAATTATCAAAGGGGTTTAGACTGGAGAGTTTTAGGGATCATGTTGTGTTCTGTTGTATTCTAATTTGATTTTTAATAAGTGTGTTAAAGTCGTTGAGGTGTTGGCGGTGTTGGGGGAGGCGGGTCCTCTGCCATTGCCTTCTTGCAGTGTTGCGTTGTGTAATTGTGTCTAAAATGTTTTGTGGAAGGTTTAGTTTGTGTGTTTGTGTTTGGCTTTGTTAATTGCCTGTGTTAATTTGTGTATTTCTGTGTCAATGTCTTGTATTGTGTTTATTTTGTTGTTTATTGTGATGTGTTTGTCTAGTGTGTGGCGGAAGTGTTGCCAGTCTGTGTATTTGTATGATGTGATGATTATTTTTGTGTTGTGTATTTGCCTACCGTGTAAGGTGAAGATGATTGGATTATGATCTGAACTGAGTTCAGCGAGGGATTCAGGGGATGTAATGTAGGGGACATTTTTGTTTAAAATGAGGTCGATTGTTGTAGGCGTTGTTCCATTTTCAGGATAGTGTGTCGGTGTATGAGGGTGCATAATGATGGCGACGTGTGTGTTTGTGTATCTGTTGAGTGTGTGGCCATTTGTGTTGCTTCTGTTGCAGACCCAGTTTGTGTGTTTCGCGTTCAGGTCCCCGACCACTAGTGTTTTTGTTTTGTGTAATAGTGTTGCGAGATCCGCGTTTGTTATGTTGTTTGCTGGTCTGTTGTATGCTGCTGTGATTATGGTGTTGTCTGTAAGTTTTATGCTAAGTGTCTCTAGTGTAGTGTGTGCTGAAATTAAAAGTGTGTGTGGGACATTTTGTTTTATTAATATTGCAACGCCTCCAGCCGGAACCTGGCCTTGCTGTGGCCTATCAGCTCTGTACGTTGTGTATGTGTGTATTTTGAGTTTATGTGTGGGTGTAAGTTTTGTTTCATTAAGTGTCATGATGTGTATGTTGTGTGTGTTCATGTAATGCGTAAGCTCCCCTACTTTACCCATGATTCCGTTAGCGTTCCATGAGCTGATGTGCAGTGTCGTTGTGTCCTTAGATGTTGTATTCGTGTACATGTTGGGTGAAATTCATGAAAACAGAAAATTGTTCGTTTTTATTTTTAGCACTTTCGAGGGCGTTGTTGAGGTCTCTCAGGGCACGTATCATGTTTGTCAGGTTAATTCGTGAGTTAAGTCGATTCATTTCAGTAAATAGGTCCGTCATGTCGTCCAAGTTGTTTTCCTTTTGTTGTGTATTTGTTTGCGTAAGGGTTTGTGCGGGGCGTTTGGGTATTGGAAGCGAAGGGAAGTTTTGTTGTGTGTTTTGTAACTGTTTTGTCGGAGGGGTTGGAAGAAGTGGAGTTTTTTGTGTTCTGACTTGCCAGTGATTGTGACTTGGGGTTGGGGCGTCTACGTATTTGTTAGGTCTGTTTTTAATTGTTGGTTTTTTGTTTGTCTGTTGTTCTAGGGTTGCGATACGTGCCCTGTACACTGGGCATGTCACACTGTTAGCTGGGTGGTCCCCAGTGCAGTTTGCACACGCGGCGGGTGTGTCCTTCGTTTTTGTGCACGTTTTGGTCAGGTGGTTTTGTGCGCATTTTAGGCATTTTGGCGCAAGATGGCAATTAGTGGTGGCGTGCCCCCATTGTTGGCACCTGTGGCACTGGATGATCCTCTTTTGGTTTATGTGCCTTTCCCAAAGCACTTTGGTGTGAAAGAGGAACCTGACTTCGTTGTTAAGTTGTGCCACAGTGTGCGTGTTGTCTGTAGTGATTAAGTAAAGGGGGCGTCCTGTGTTGCGCATCTTGAATATTTTGTGCACGCATATGTTAGAGTGTTTCAGTTCTAGTTCAACGTCTGTAGTTGTCGGGTCATTGTCCAGTCCACGCAGTACAAACGCATGCGTTTTAATTGTCGGGCAGTATATGTGTAGTATTGTAGTGTATTGTCGGCGTTCAGGTCCGTAATCAATTTTTGTCGCTCGTCTTCGTCGTGTATATATAGGTTTGTATTGTTATTTGTGTACTTGTAATGAAAACCTTTTGTTGCGTATGTCGTTATGTATTTTGTTACGTCTGTTGTGTTTTTTGGGATGCCGGGGATGATGCGTCTGGTCTGTCTTTGCGGTTTTGTAAATATTGGAACGTCGGTGTCGGTTTCGTCGTCATTGTCTGTGTCTTCTGTGTCAGTTAGTGGGTGAAATTTGTTTTTTATTTTTGTCGGGTTTTTAGTCATTGTTGGTCTAGGTCTGGTGGTCCGCTTAGGTAGTTTAAATGTCCTCAGATCTTCGTCGTCCGCGGACCGCTGCCTTATTTTCGCTGGTGTAGTCGTAGTGTTAGTGTTTGTGTTTGTTGTCTGCCGCATGGCAAACAGATCACTCACCTTCCTGGTGCCGCTGGTTGATGTTCCTGGTGTACTTGAGGGTAGTTGGGGTTGGGGTGGGGCCGTGTCCATGGTTGTGGTTGCAATTTTGATGTCGCCTGGTATAACTGCTGCTCCCGCATCAGTTTGGTTGGAATGTGATGATGATTCGGTGCTGGGTTTTGTCTGGTTGTCCTTGATGTACTGGATAAATTTAGGGGAGGTTTCGGCCTCACCCTGTGCTATCATTAACAATCTGTCACTAAGACGTTTGGATCTTCTGATCACCTTCGCGTCCACCTTGTTTGTTTTTTCACTCATTCACTCGCATATTTGTTAATTGTTCTGTTTTGCACAGTAAAATAAAAAGTTGGTTGAGGTACTCGATGTGTGGCTTCTGTAAATACGTCTGCTCACGACAAAGGTTGGACTCGGAATGACCCACAGAACCGTAGTCGGCTATGCTGCCGCGCCGCTACGGCTTACTTATAATATAACATACATCTTAACATATAAATAACGAGGGTTTTTAACATAGGAAAAACATACTTCGTTACACTCTTACTTCGGAAAAAAAGAAAAAAACAGTATCATGTATCCCTTAAAATTAAATAATACCAAAAATCCAAGAAAATAAACTGTAACAAACGCGCATCTTATGAGAACGTGCACGCGTTTGGCTCCCTCTTAACTATGTGCGTGTAGTGATGTTTCTTCTTATACTCACCTGGTGGTTGGTTTTTAGGTGAAGTCTTCTAATACACACTTTAAGGTCCAGACTGGGGTTAGCTCGTTTAGAGATTAAATTGGTTTAACAATAAATAACAATTTAATTCAAACAATAAAAATATAACAAATATTACAACAAAAACGGATTTACAAAAGACACTGAATAAAGCTTAAATTACTTACTGACAAATTAATACTCGCCGTTTATTTTCAGGTATCAGGGCGTTGTAGGCCTTCGGGGCCGCGGCCTTCGGGGCTGCCGGGGTGGTGGCCTTCTGCGGTCGGTTGAGCAGGGGGGCTAGGGGAGTGGAGGCTTGGTCCTTCGGGGACTCTATGGGTGACGTGGTCAGGTCTAATATATCCTGGTGGATCCACGCGGGTCTCTCCCTCAGCTGAGGAGTGGTCGTCGGGGCGGGGTGGGGCCGCTTTGGGCTTGGCCGGGGTTTGGGCGCGACAGCCTTGGTTGGCGCTGGCCGCGTTGGGGGGCGCTTCTTCGGCGCCGCCGATGGCGCTGCTGGTCGTGGTAATTGCCTCGGGAGGTCGGGCTTCCAGGCCCGGACGCCGGGTGGCCGGTGGCCCCGTTTGAACACCACTACTGGCGGTGCTTTGAAGGGTGTCATCATTCGGGGTGGTCCCCGGGGTGCCGGCTTTGGCAGGGGCTGGGGCAGCCACCGGTTTATTTCCCTCATCTCGGGGGAGGTGATGGGGGACAGCTCCCGGGTGCCCCTGGTGGGGGTTGACGTCCCATCCGGATGTGTACTGCGAAAAACAAACATTAGTTGTGGTACTTTTTCAGATCTTTAATATGTATGCACCGTAGTGTTTTCCCTGCTCCGTTCTCTAGGTCGTAGACCTGAGGGGAAACCCGGTTCTTCACGGTCGAAGGACCGGAGTATCTTGGTGCTAGTTTGGCGGCAATGCCGCGAGTTGCGATGGAGAGCGGGTGCTCCCTTCGGAGGACGAGTTCCCCAGGTTGGAACTGCCCGGCTCGTCTGCACAGTTTGTAGTGATGCGCTTGCCCGGTGGCCGCTCGGGCGATGTTGATGCGCGCCAGGTCCTGGGCTGATTTCAGAGCTCTCATCTTCTCTAGGTGGTGCTTTGGCACGCCTTCGTCTTGTACGTCTTCGGAGGTGACTTGCTCGTTGGTGTTTGGAAGTAGGAGTTCACTCCCAAAATTCAAGTATGTGGGCGAATAGCCAGTGCTGGTGTGTCGGCAGGAATTAATGGCTAGAGTGAATTTTGGCAGGTGAGCGTCCCATATTTTATGGTTGTCCCCGAAATATTGCGCGAGCATCGGTTTCAGTACGCGGTTGACCCGCTCGACGGGGTTGGCCTGGGGCGTGTAGGGCGGAGTTAACTGGTGGCGGATTCAGTAATTGTCTAGTGTCTGCCTGACCAAGTTGTTGTTGAATTCTGTCCCATTATCCGAGATGAGGATTTTTGGACATCGGTACCGGCAGATAACTAGCTCCCGTAGGGCTTTGGTTATCGTAGTCGCGGTAGCTTTGCGGAGTGCCCTGCACTCGACCCACTTGGTCATGCGGTCTTGGAAGGCGATGATATATTCGTGGCCACTTGCGTTATGGGGTAGTGGTCCCACAATATCGGTACTCACCACCTCCCAGGGTTTGGTGATACGCGGCGGTCCCATGGTTCCACCCATGGCGTTCTGTGTAGCCTTGTAGGTCTGGCAACTTTGGCACCGCCTTACATATTTTGTGCCGTCGCGGAACATGCCAGGCCAGTAGTATCGTAGGGCCAATCTTCCAAGTGTTTTGGCGATGCCCATGTGCCCGGCCTCTGGTCGATCATGACATTCAGTGAGGACCTGGAGCCGGTCTCCAGTCAGGACCCATCGTTTCCAGGCCCGTTCGGTGTCGGACAGGTCCGTCGGGTCCCAGAATTTGCGATGCAGCTGGCCCTGGATGATTTGGTACTCGGGATGATCTTGGGGTTTTTCCGTTACGTCGGCTATCTTGTGGTCATACCATGAGCAGCCGGTGGTGATAGTGGCAAGGCTAGCCAGTGGTTCAGTAGTAGATAGTGGCATTCTGCTGAGAGTGTCGGCCAGGTGGTTCAATGCCCCTTTCCGATACTCCACTTCGAAATCGTACTGTTGCAACAATAGTGCCCAGCGAGCGAGGCGGCCGGTCGGGTTTCGTAGGGTGTTCAGCCATCGTAACGCTTGGTGGTCGGTGACCACCGTAAACTGGTACCCTCTACTAGATACATTCGCATATTTTGTTTGCCCCATACAATGGCTAGACATTCTTTTTCGATGACGGAGTAATTTTTCTCACCAGGGGAGAGGAATCGGCTTGCGTAGGCGATCACGTGCTGGTTCTCAATCGTACCCTGAATTAAAGCAGCCCCTACTCCGTAATCAGATGCGCCGGTTTGTAAATAGAACCGCTGGTGGAAATCGGGACAGGCGAGTACTGGTGCTGTGGTAAGACAGCTTTTTAACTGGTCGAATGCCCGTTGCTGTTCGGTGCCCCAGTTCCAGGGTCTCTGTTTTTGCAACAGCTGGGTAAGTGGGGCTGCTTGTCGCGAGATATCGATGATAAACCGTCGATACCATGAAGCAGCGCCAAGAAATTGTCGTAGCTGGCGGACATTGCTTGGCGGTGAAATCTGCGTGATGGCCTTGACTTTCTCCAGGTCGGTTTGTATACCATCTTTAGTGATGACGTGCCCGAGGTATTTGATGTATCTAAGGCCAAATTGGCATTTCTGGGGGTTTATTCGTAGGTTCGCGTTTTTCAGTCGTCGGAAAACCTCCTGGAGGTGCTTCAGATGGTCTTGCATGGTGTTACTGACGACGACGATGTCGTCCAGGTAAGCGAACGCATGCGGTTCCATCTCGGGTCCGATGATCTGGTCTAGCAGCCGCTGGAAGGTTGCGGGGGCAGCGTGTAGCCCAAACGGCATGACCCGAAATTGGAAGAGGCCGCAGCCCGCCACTGTGAAGGCCGTGAGGGGCCGGCTGTCGGGTGTGAGCGCTACCTGCCAGTATCCGTTTTTCAGGTCGATTGTTGAGAAGTATTTGGCGGCTCGTAGTTTGTCGAGTGTTGCGTTGATGTATGGCAGTGGATACGCGTCCTTCTTGGTGACCTCGCTTACCTTACGGAAGTCGATACAGAATCGTGGTTTTCCATCTTTCTTTCGCACGATTGGGGTCGGTGAACTCCATGGACTTCGGGAAGGTTCGATTATGCCCTCGGACAACATTTTATCCACTTCTTCGTTGATAACATGCTGCATTTTCGGATTGCGTGGCATGTATCGTTGTTTGATAGGTTGATTGTGTTTCAGGCGGATCTGGTGTTCTAGCAAAGTTTCAGTTCCTCAAACTTTGGAAGTTCCTGTTTGAGGAGGTCGGCCAATTTATCTTCGGCAGGGCGTTCTGCCTCGGTTGTGATTTTGGCGAGTACGGGCTCTGGGCGAGTTTTTACCGGTGTACTCAATTTCTGGGAGTCGGGGGAATGCAACGCCGCGATGGATGCAGCCGGCCGGTCGAACGTGATTTGCTGTTTCCACGGGTGGATTGTCATTTTGAAGGACTTCATGATGTCCATCCCCAGGATCATGTTCGTGGTCAGTGACGGTAGGCTCAAGAGCCTGACTCGTCTCCATATGCCGGCGATAACGCATCCTTTTGTGATCGCTCCGGTAATCGGTACAATGCTACCATCAGCCATTTGTGCCTGAGCTAGTGGAGTTTTTTCCAGCGGGTTGGCTATATCGCGGTATTGGTCCGCGATTTCTGAATTAATGTAGGAGTAGGTGGCCCCGGTGTCTAACAGCGCTACTATGGGCTGGTCTTTGATACGGACTTCGATGTACAGGCGGTTGTCTCCTGTCTCTTGACACTTGACGGAGGGTAGGGGATGCGTGTGAACGACATCAGGGATTACTCTGCCGAACTGACCCTTCCCTGATGTGGGATAGTCCGGTTGGCATTTCCCGCCGTGGTAATCCCGCAGCAGTCCCGGGTTAGCACGTCGTGGCGACCACAATTGGAACAGAACTTTCTCTGTGGATTTCGGCATCCGGTCCGAAAGGGTCCTGTCTCTCCACATCTCCAACATGTTGGTGGGTTTCCCTCGGTGGTACGTAGGGCGGGTGTGACTGGGGCAACGGGTTCCACCGTGGCAATTCGTGGAGCTCGGTTACTCTTCATGTCTCGCTGAAGACGCTCGAAGTTGTCGATTTCCAAAATCAACTCGCGCATTGTGTTGAAATTGCGCCGTTTGATATATTGCCGGTATTCGGGTAGTAAGTTGTTGTATACGCGAAATAGTGTCTGTTGTTCAGACATGCTCCCATGTCGGCGAATCTGCGTCTGTATGTCGATCAGATATTCGCGCCCGGTTTCGTGGGTTTTCTGTTTTCGGTTGCCTATTGATTCTTCGAGACGTAGTATGTAGTCCGCGGGTAAATAGTAGGCCCGAAAGTCAATTAGAAAATCTCCCCAATTGGTCTAGAGCTCCCGGTTGTTCCGGAACCAAAGAAGTGCTGATCCCCGCAATAATTCGAGTAGAGCGGCGATCAGTTTGTTTGCGTCCACCCCGTAGCTGTCTTTCAGCTCTGCCAGCCTTTCGAAGAAGGTGACGTCATCGGTTTTGCCGTTAAAACAAGTGTTCCATTTGCGGACCATCTCGCAGATATTGCGAGGTCGGCCAAGAGCTACCTCAGTAGCTGGTGCCATCCCGTGTGCACCAGGTGGCTGCGTCTACATTTGATGGACCAGCCCGGTTCTCGGTGCTGGTTGCCCAATAGCAGTGGTTTGGCACGCAGGTGCTGTGCCATCCGTTGCTTAAGCTAGTTCGCTCGACCGCTTGTGTTCAAGCCACGGTTGGCAAGTTCTTGGATGAGCGCGCTTTTACGTAGATTGTAGATCCAGGAGGTAGCAGTATCCTTTGGTGGATCGATCTTGGGTTCGGTGTCAGATACTTCAGAGTTAGACATGTTGCTTTTTTGAAAATATTAGTCCCTGCCCGGGCGCCAATTTGTAACGTCGTTTCGTACGCGTTACTGGCTTTCCGCACGCTGCGGTAATTTTTTCTCGGGCGCCAATCAGAAGGAGGGGGGAAACTTTGATACGGTATTTGGGGGAGGAGTAAGGGAAGGGGCGGAGACGGTGCGTGCGGGTCCGGGATAGCTCGGTGGAGGTTATGTCTAGGTTCCGTGTAATCAGTGAATAACTTCAGTTTTTAAACGGTATTTATTTTCGGTAAAAACACAGAGTACAACTTAATATACCCTATCGGAGACGGTGTTGCGGATGCTAAAACGTTGGTGAGACACCTAGAGGGAGGTAACATAAGTTCTACCTTCGGTGGCAACACCTGCGGTATTATAACAAGAAACTACGAGGTAATCCTTTGGCGGAAACGCCGGCCAGACACCTGGAGAACAGTTAAATAAGGTTAACAGGTACTATAATAAGAAACTACTAGGTAATCCCTTGGCGGACACGCCGGCAAGATACCTGGAGAACAGTTACACAGTGGTTACCCTCGGTGGACACACCTGCAGGTACTATAATAAGAAACTACTAGGTGATCTCTTGGCGGACACGCCGGCGAGATACCTGGAGACAGTTACACAGTGGTTACCCTCGGTGGACACACCTGCAGGTACTATAATAAGAAACTACTGGGTGATCCCTTGGTGGACACGCCGGCAGGATACCTGGAGAACAGATAGACAGAGTTTTACCCTCGGTGGACACACCTGCAGGTACTATAATAAGAAACTACTAGGTAATCCCTTGGCGGAGACGCCGGCAGGATACCTGGAGAACAGATAGACAGAGTTTTACCCTCGGTGAACACCTGCAGGTACTATAATAGAAACTACTAGGTAATTTCTTGGCGGACACGCCGGCGAGATACCTGGAGAACAGATAGACAGAGTTTTACCCTCGGTGGACACACCTGCAGGTACTTTAATAGAAACTACTAGGTAATCTCTTGGCGGACACGCCGGCGAGATACCTGGAGAACAGATAGACAGAGTTTTACCCTCGGTGGACACACCTGCAGGTACTACAGTAAGACTACTAGGTGATCTCTTGGCGGACACGCCGGCAAGCTACCTTAAGAACAGTTAAACCCAGCAATACAAATAAATACGGTAGTTAGTTCGTCTCACCAATTGTTTTGCGGCATCGATATGGCTATCAATATCAACGGAGAATTATAAGCGGAATGATACGGTGTGTTGATAAACGGTGCGGTCCTTTGCGTTAAGCATACGGTGATCGACTGTGTTTTGATAAGAGATGTAGGCCCTTTTTATATCAATCGTGGTATAGGTGAATACATGAGTAAAACAAAGATAAAAATACTATCGAAACCTATTTTTGGTTTTGACTAGATAACGGACAGAAAATATCGGCAGAGACTAGTATTTTTGGTCGATGACCTGACTTTAACAATTCTTAAAAACAAAAATGCATCGGCCGGGCTCGATCCACCGACCCACAGAACCGTAGTCGGCTACGCTGCTGCGCCGCTACGGCTTACTTATAATATAACATACATCTTAACATATAAATAACGAGGGTTTTTAACATAGGAAAAACATACTTCGTTACAATATATATTTCTATTTTAAATCCCCGTAGAGGAAAGCTGTACACACGTCAAAGGTCGTTACTTTCATTTTCTTCGAGGCTGCAATACTGAGAATCAAACGAATAGAGTCGTATCGAGCCACTGGGCTAAATGTCTCAGTGAAGTCGATTCCTTCTCTCTGTTCAAAGCCTCTGATGACTAACCTAGCCTTCAGCCGACCATCTGTCTTTTCACGAAATACCCAGCGACATGTTAGGGGCTTTGCGTATTCTGGTAGTCGCACCAGATCCCATGTTCGCATCTTGATCAGCGATTCAAATTCTTTCATCATCGCCAATGACCAATTTCTGTCTTTCAGAGCGTCCGCTATGGAAATATCTTCTACATCCGCAATCATGACGATATTCTTGTTGTCTTCTCTTCGAGGGTAATCAGCATATCTGTTCGGCATTCTGAGGTTTCGTCGATCGCGTAAACTTCGACATCGTGGCTGATCTTCAGTTGGGTCATCTAAAATAATAGACTTATCATTGCACTTACTCTCCGAAGATTGGTGTTCGGCATTGTTTTCTGTTTCCAATTCTCGAGGTGTTTCAGGCTCCTCCGGTCCATAATTTTCTTCAATTCTGGTATAGCTTTTCTCGATTCCGACTTTTTCATCAAAAATCACGCTGTCTGCGCTGACAACGTCACGTTGGTCCGGTAAATAAATCCTATAGCACGGAGAATCCAAATCATAACCGACGAATATTCCTTTCCTTCCCTTTTTTGGATGTCTTCGATCGTTTGTGGTCTGGAAGCAAGACGTAACATTCGCAACCAAAACTTCGCAGTTTGTTGATATCTATCTGACGTCCAAACCAAAGTTCTGCCGGGCTTTTGTTTTTCAACGAACTTGTTCCAGTTTGGTTTTGTGTAAACACTGCGTAATTTATGGCTTCAGCCCATAAGTTTTCCTTTAAATCGAGCATATGAATGGCAGATCAAGCAGATTCTACTACTGTTCTCATCTCTCGTTCGATACGTCCATTTTGCTGAGGCGAGTAGGCACTTGACTTGCTGTGCAAAATTCCAAGTTCCTCCAAAAATTTCTTAGTTTTGGCATTTTTTATTTCAGTGCCATTGTCTGACCTTAAACATTTTATTTTTCTTCCAAATTGATTTTCCACCATCTTGACAAAATTTTCCAACTTGTTAGCGGCTTCGTCCTTTGATTTTAAAAAATAAACTGTTCTGAAATGTGAAAAATCATCTTTAAAAAGTAAAAAATATTTTGCTCCTCCTAAAGATGAAACATTCATTTCGCCTAAGTCAACGTGAATTAAGTCCAAAGAATTTTCTGCAACCTTCGGGTTCACTGGATGAGATATGCGATGTTGCTTGCCATAAGTGTATCCTTTGCAGACGTAATTTTCCCAGTCATTTATGTAAGATATAGTGTTCTTTTTCAGGATATCCTTGACGTACTTGACGTTTTGGTGTGCCAATCTTTCATGCCATGTCCTGATAGACAAGGTGAACAGACAAGTGTCTGACTTTTCTTGGCGAAACATCATTTTGTAGAGTTTTCCATTACGTTGAGCTATGGCAATATTCTCCTTTTGGTTACAAGTTTTGAAAATTGATCGATTTTTATCAGCTGCTTGAATGTAACCTTTGTCTAGCATCTGTGAAACTGAGAAAAGATTAAAGGTAAGTTTGGCACGTATAAAACATTTTTGAGTACGGCCTTGTGCCAGTCAGTTCCGTCAAAAGCCTCCAATTTTACATCACCCACTCCAGTTCCTTGCAATTTTGTTGCATCACCAATGACAACGGTAGTATATCCGTTCAATTCAACAAAGTTTGTCTACCATTCTTTTCGAAATGTCATATGCTGTGTTGCTCCACAATCTTGGTACCAGGAATCCTTGCCATCTACTTTCAGATTAATGTTATTCAATTCGGCAGTTGACAGGTTGGTGGTAATAAATGCTCGACGGTTTGTGGAATCATCGTTGCTGAATTTCGGATAAGTGTACTTTTCCGAATTTCTTTTTGGACATTCCCTAGCAAAATGCCTTTTCTGGCTGCAGATATTGCATGAGTAATTGTTCTTGCAGTAATTCAGATATTTCACACACGGCTTATTTCTGCAATATTTCTTCACATGACCCTTCATGCCGCATTTAAAACAATCGACTGTCGAATTTCCTGAAACATTTGAATTTGGCTCCCTACCTTCTTGTCTATTATTGAAAAAAGGGCATTTCTCGACGTAGATTCAATTGATGGCCCATTTTCATTTAAACGATCCTCTTCCAATCTCAAGCGTTCAATTAACTTGTTCAGATTTTTCTCCACTCCGCTAATATTGTCCCATGCTGTTCGAAAGTGATACAATTTAGATGGCAGCATTCCCAGAATCCTTGTCATCACCCAGCTATCCTTGACTTGTTCACCTACAGTTGCTAAATCTCCAGCATATTGCTGTATAATCATACAGTTTTCAACTACAGTTTTATTGCTATCATATCTATAGCTAAAAAAAAGTCTTTGCAAATTCGCCACAGAGAGTTCGGATTTAGTACCATATAAAACATTCAACTTATCTAACTTTTGTTTTGCCGACATACAATTTGCGATTTTCTTGGCTATATTGCTACTTACATTCAAACCGATATATATTTGCGCTTCTAAGTCCCTTTTCATCCATTCTTTAACATTAACATCATTTTCTTCACCATCAAGCTTAACTGATGTGCCTGTCGCGACCGTATACAGATTTTTCGATTTTAAAGTTAGATCCAATTTAAATCGCCAAGAAACAAGGTTTACGTTTCCTTCTGCGTCTTCTGACAACATTTCTAATTGCGTTTTAATCGAATCCATTACTTGCAGAATTGCGTAGTACTTATTTTTTTAAATTATTTTCTTAAAAGGTGGGCAGACTATAATTCTTCTTGACTAAATTTCTCCGTCACAATACTCGGAACATCAAACACTTCAGCGATCCTGGGCCCATAACCTGTTGGACTTTGATGTTTCGATGATATTGATGAGAATAAAAGAAACTCTAGACTATTAGTTTTTTATTGTATTTAGTTTACAAAAGAATTATTTTATTGACAGACATATACCAAAAGGAAATTAATGATAATCCGACTATTTATTATTGTTGTTATATCAACCACTAGAAAAAGAGAAACAATCAAATTATATCAGCCAAAGGATACTATATCTAAAATAATTAAACTTCAACAATATCAACAGGCAAAACTTTCACATTCACATAACTCAGGTTTGCTTCATTCTTTCTACGGACAGCTTCTTTAATATTTTCATTCCACCAACCATTCTGGATACGTACACCTATTCTTGAAACAACGCATACTTTAGTCGCACACCTTGCAACTGCCATTTCTTTAAGTTTGGAAACAAGAAATAGTCACTCGGGGCTACATCCGGAGAATAGGGTGGATGAGGGAGCAATTCATAGCCCAATTCATGAAATTTCGCCATGGAGACTATACATGTGTGCACCCTTGCATTGTCTTGCAGGAAAAGAATTTTTTTCTTGGCCAAATGCGGTCGTTTTTTCTTTAAATCGTCATTGAATCGGTCCAATAAGGTGGCATAATATTCGCCATTGATTGTTCTTCCCTTTTGAAGGTAATCAATGTGGATTATACCGCGTCCATCCCAAAAAACGGTCGCCATAACTTTATTGGCTGACAAACCCACCTTGGCCTTCTTCGGCGCCGATTCACCCGAAAAGACCCACTGTTTTGACTGCTGTTTGGTCTCTGGTGTGTTGTGGTGAATCCATGTTTCGTCCACGGTTACGAAACGGCGCATAAACTCATCCATATTGCGGTCGAACAACGCTAAACACTCCTTCGAAGTTGTCACACGATTGCGTTTGTGGTCGATTGTGAGCAAACGCGGCACCCATCTTGCGGCTAGCTTTTTCACACCCAAGTGATCATTCAAAATCGAAACCACTGAGCCATGTGATATTCCTATGACTTCCACAATCTCCCGTACTTTCAATCTCCGATCGGCCAATACCATATCGTGAATTTTTTCAATTGTTTCAAGTGTGGCGACCTCGACTAGACGTCCAGAACGTTCAGCATCTCCCGTATTTGTCCGGCCGCAACGAAATTCAGTAAACCACTTTTTTACCATTGAAATTGATGGTGCAGAGTCCCCGTAGTATTTATCAAGCTTAGCCTTGGTTTGAGTGATGGTTTTTTCCCTCAAAAAATAATGCTTGATGAGCACACGAAATTCACTTTTTTCCATTTTCTCCACAATTAACGCGGTCGTCTGCTTTCAATGACTGACAAATACAAACTAAATGACGTGGCTTGTTCAAAATTTGACAGGAATCAACTGATAGATGCTTGTTAACAGGAGCAATGTTGCCCTTCCTGTTAAGAGGCGGGAAATTCAAAAAGTCACGGACTTATTGACCAGCTCTCGTATCTAAAATGCCCAGTTGTTGTGCCGCGATCGGGTGTACGTCCAGTTACAGAAGTAACCCCGAGAAAATGCGTATGTTTAAGGTTCCTAAAGATCCCGAATTGGCAGCGGCTTGGCAAAAAGTGTCTAAAAGGACGGACATAAAGTTAACTTTTAAATATAGTTTCTGCAAAAATCACTTTGTAGAAAGTGACTTTGTGTCCACAAAACGCATATATTACGGCGAAGAAGTACAGAAATTGAGTATCTGATACACTAACAATGCTAATATCTATTAACTAGTATTTGTGAATGAGTTATTTGAATATAGTTATTACTTTACGAATTTCATTTTCAGCGTT